>JANVCL010000214.1:46605689-46619243 GCA_026546855.1 Erythroxylum incrassatum | reverse complement strand
CCCAATCATCCACCTTCAATCCACTATCCAAAATCAACACTCCACCGTCTAGCTCTTCCAAATCCGGTAACCACCGCAAATACTCGCCAGATCCCGCAACTGACCTTGATTTTCCCTTTAAACCCAAAGCTGCTCGAGTTGAGTTGCCTAAATTTGACGGTTTCGACCCCAAACTTTGGATCTTTAATGCCGATAAATTCTTTGATTTTTATGAAACTGAGGACACCATACGCATCACCATGGCGGCGTTTCACTTTGAGGGCAAGGCCTGACGCTGGTATCATTGGATGAAAACCAACAAACAACTTTCTGGCTGGGAACAATTCAAGAAATCATTGGTCGAACGTTTCCACTTTACTACTCTTGAAGAACCTCAGGGGCTTTTGGCTAAAATCACCCAAATTTCCACTGCCGAGGATTACCAAACTCGATTCGAAACTTTATCTAACCAAACCATTGGCTTGCCTTCCACCTTTTTGGTTGATTGCTTCATTTTGGGGCTCTGACCGGATATCAAGAATGAATTTTTTTTCTTTCGACCCACTTCCCTTAATCACGCCATCAGTCTTGCTCGCCTCCAAGAAGCCAAATTGGCTGAGACATGTCGGATGTGGCCCAAATCGATGCCTGGAAATTACTTGGATAGGAAACCCATTAGCCTAGGCCTGCTTCCTACTCCACCCCAACATACCCCAAGCTCACTCAAATTTACCCTTGATTCGACCCAACCCCACCCCAAAACAATGCCGACTCGCCGATTGGCCCAATCTAAAGCCCAACATCAACGGGACCAAGGATTATGTTTTTATTGTGATGAAAAATTTACCAGGGGGCATAAGTGCTATAAACCACAATTTTTCCTTTTAGATGATGAATACCTTGATGAAACCGATCCCCCGCTGCTCGATTCCTCACCAGATTCACCACCCACCACTGAACCTGAGACCTATGACTCACCTTCTCCTACAGTGGCAACCGCCACTCCCTCTCCCTCAAACCCACAGACCGTTATCTCTTACAACGCCATGTCTAGTTGATTGTCACCATCAACGTTGCGATTCTTATGCAAAATCCAGGGCCATTCTGTTCGGGTGTTGTTAGACGGCGGCAACACACATAATTTTAAACAAAGCTGCATTACTCATTATTTGGGGTTAGACGTCGATCCCTCAAATTCTTTCCCTGTTTTAGCTGGCAATGGAGAGAGTATTCGTAGTAAGGGAAAAGTAGTAATGTCAAATTGCAAATCCAAGGCACTGTTATTCAAGCTGATTTTTATGTCCTTCCCCTACACGACTTCGATATGGTCCTCGGTGTTGCTTGGCTAGCCACCCTTGGGCGGGTTGTCACCGATTACTGTACCTCAACCTTCAAATTTTGCCTTGGCCCATCCATCATTTCTTGGAATGACATTTCCAGTACCAGTCCCCAACCTATTCAACTAAATTCTTTGCGTCGAACCCATGAGATGGGTGTTGTTGCAGCTTATTATAGCCTTTAGATCCAATTTCAACCCACCATTTGCCGACACCACAACCCTCTGCCTTTGCTGATCTTATCCACCAATTTCAGGATGTTTTCTCCAAACCCAGTGGTTTACCACCCTCTCGATCAACCGACCATTCCATTCACATTTCCCCTACTTCTTCACCCGTTAACGTTCGCCCTTACCGATACCCCCGTTTCCAAAAACATGAGATCGAAAAGCAAGTCTCGGATATGCTCAGTGAAGGGATTATTAGACCAAGTACAAGCCCTTTTTCTTCTCCAGTGTTATTAGTCAAAAAGAAAGATGGAACGTGGTGCTTTTGCGTCGATTACCGGGCATTCAACGCGATCACGATTCGGGACAGATTTCTGATACCTACTGCGGATGAATTGTTTGACAAGTTCTTTAGTGCCAAGTTGTTTTCCAAACTTGATTTACTTGCAGGGATTCATCAAATCTTGATTCGGCTTGAGGATGTGCACAAGGCGGTGTTTCGGACTCACAAGGGGCACTACGAATTTCTCGTAATGCCTTTCGGCCTTACGAACGCTCCCTCCACCTTTCAAGCAACCATGATCGGTATCTTTAAGACTTTCCTCCGTCAATTTGCACTAATCTTTTTTGATGACATACTTGTATACAGTCATAGTTTGGCCGAGCACATTCATCATTTGAAACATGTTTTCGAAATATTGCGGGAGCATGGTCTGGTAGCCAAAGAAAGCAAGTGCATATTTGGCCAATCAAAAATTGAATACTTGGGGCATACAGTCACCAAGAATGGTTTGGAGGTAGACCCGAGCAAGATATCTGCCATTCAAGACTGGTCTGTTCCGACCGATGTCAAAGGGGTTCGCGGCTTCCTCGATTTAGCAGGTTATTACCGTCGGTTTATTCGAGGATTCGCTAGGATTGCTTCTCCACTATCGGACATGTTAAAAAAGGAAGGCTTCCATTGGACTGATGCAACACAATCGACTTTTCAACAACTCAAGGAATCCCTGAGCTATGCCCCTTTGTTAGCACTCCCTAACTTCTTTTCACCCTTTACCATTGAAACGGATGCTTCAAGTACGAGTATCGGGGCTGTCCTGGCGCAGCATGGGCGACCAGTGGCCTTTTACAGCCAAAAGTTATCACTAAGAATACAAGGCTAGCCAGCGTATCACCGATAGATGTATGCAATAACTGAGGCTGTCGGAAAATGGCGACAATATCTTTTGGGACGACGGTTCTCGATTGTCACGAATCAAAGGGCACTTAAGAACCTCACGGTGTAAACTATACAAACACCTAAACAGCAACATTAGTTATACAAACTCGTGGGGTATGATTTCGAGATACTTTATTGGCAGGGAAAAATGACTACGGTTACGGATGCACTGTCAAGGGCTCCAACGAGTTGTTTCATCGCTATATCAATTCAAAGTTATGGCAGGATCGAGGAATTTCGAGCTTTTAATGCAACCAATTTTGAATTACTTCAACTAAGGCAAAAGGGTTGAAACCGATGACCCCCGTTATCGACAGTATATGATCCACGATGGGTTACTTTTCTTTTGGAAACGATTGGTGGTGCCTAATGATCCTCAATTACGAACAACAATACTTAAGGACTTCCATTGTTCGGTAATTGCGGGATATGCTGGGGTCACTCGCACCTTTCATCTAGTGGCGGCAAATTTTTATTGGTCCTCCTTGCGGCAAGATGTGCAACGGTTTGTGAAGGAGTGTTTGATATGCCAAACCATGAAATCTTACCAATTATCTCCAGTTGGATTGCTGCAACCTTTGCCACTTCTGGATCAAGCCTTTGAGGAAGTAAGTATGAAATTTATTGCCGGACTTCTGCCCTCATTTGGAAAAATAGTCACTTTTGTTGTCGTTGATCGTTTATCAAAGTTTGCTCATTTCTTTGCCTTACCAAGCAACTTTGATAGTAGCAAGTTGGCATCAGTATTCTTAAATGGGGTTGTTAAATTGCATGGTATACCAACAAAAATTGTAAGTGACAGGGATCCGTTGTTCTTGAGCAAATTTTGGGAGGAATTGACCAAGCTCCAAGGAACGACAAGAGCTTTAAGTTCGGCCTATCATCCCAAGCCGTTGGTCAAACTGAAGCGATGAACAAGGTATTAGAAATGTACTTGCGTTGTTTTGTTGTTGACACTCTGAACACTTGGGTAACATTGATTCCTTGGGCTGAGAATTGGTTCAACTCTACATCGAAATCAGAAGCTGGGGCAGCAATATTTTGGTCCATTCAAAGTCCTCAAGAAAATTGGAACAGTGGCCTACAAATTGGAATTGCCTTCATCATCACGAATCCATCCCGTTTTTCATGTTTCGGTCTTGAAGAAATGTTTCGGCAATCCATGAACTCATAGTATTCCTCTACCTCTTATTGAATCCGACCACGAGCATTAGCTCACGCCATCCCACATTTTGGCTACTAGAGAGCTGGAGATTGAAGGAAAGATAGTGCCTCAAGTGTTAGTGTAATGGGAAGGCGTGGGGACCGAGGAAGCAACTTGGATGCCAACTGACGAGTTTCGAAGCAAATGCTCTGACTGGAACCTTGAGGACAAGGTAATTTTTGCAGGAGGGAGCAATGTGACGAATCTTGATCCACCAACAAAGCCTAAGGAAATTGATTCAGTAGAGAAACCATTATCCCTTCAAAGGTCACAGCGAGTGAAAAGTGGAGCAATTGCCCTAGGTGACTACGTGTTAAGCTAATATGAATTTTGTTAAGAGAATTAGTTACTGAGGAAATATAAATATCCTTGAGGTAGGAAAGTGAGGTCATGTTATTGCTTGTATTGAATTGGTCTTCTTTTCTCTTTGTTGATCACTATTTTGTGATTAGCTTTTTCTCTTCTCAATACCTCTTTATTTCTGCTGCAATTTCTATGTTTTCTCAAAACTTGTCATCTATTTCGCAGTAATACCAATTTCCCTTCTAGGTATTTCTTAGGTCATATTTTTGGAATGAGTATCGATAGTTAACACAAAGAATCAATGAACATGTGTGCTATGATTTATTTGTCATTATGTTAATTATGATTTCTAAAACTCTTTTAGTTATGATGAGTTTTTTTTTTCCAAATATGATTAAACTGATCTAATTAGGGACCATTTTTGTTTATTTTATTGTCTTTAAACTAAAACGATTTAGTAACCACTCAATGGATTTAAGTAATTACCATCAATTCGTAATTGTTGGTGGTAATGATCCGATTGAGTTTGAATCTACCCAAGCCTAAATTTGGTCCAAAATTTTTCAGTTGAATTTGAGTTTGATTCGAAACTCGATCGGATTCAATTATTATTTTAATTTTTAAAATAAAAACAATTTTACTATTTTGAAATTTTTGTTTTTTCTAAACTCAAATTCTTGATGCCAATTGATTCAAATCAAATCAGGATGGATCTGGCCGGGTAAACCTTGCCAACCTACTTATTATAGGATATTTTTCTACATGTAGCTAACTTAGTGAGATAATTGTTTTTGAATTTTTTTTTCAAAAACTTTTTAATCCTTTGTTGTAATTAATTTGTTTTATTTTTTATGACATACTTGATCATACTCTGTAAAATGTATATATATGTTAACGACTTAAATAAATTGAGTATATACAAGCTCAAATGGCTCCATCATAAATTGAAATATATATATATGATAGGAGCAGTAACTTACTATATTTATATGCATGCTAAAGGCCATGTATTCTTTCCATGTGGGATAAACTCCCACTTATATTTCAACATATTATCCTCATGTGTAAGCTAATTTAATACCCAACATGTGACACGGTTTATCGTGTCGAGGTGATAATAAGTAACTTAAGAGCCACCTGTTTAGATATTATGTTAAATTTTGTCGGATTGAGCCGAAATATGCTGAGCACATACAAACCCAAATGAGGTTTCATCCTAAAACTAATTGGTAATAAGAGGAGTAACTCAGTAGGCTTATATGCATGCGCAAGGTCATATATTTTTTCTATGTATGACAA
This sequence comes from Erythroxylum incrassatum, assembly GCA_026546855.1. Taxonomy (NCBI): domain Eukaryota; kingdom Viridiplantae; phylum Streptophyta; class Magnoliopsida; order Malpighiales; family Erythroxylaceae; genus Erythroxylum; species Erythroxylum incrassatum. The sequence goes on along the minus strand of JANVCL010000214.1, from coordinate 46,613,735 downwards.
ACTCCCGTTTATGTTTCAACAATAAATATATAGCTTTTATATATATATAATCTATAAAATGTAAAATTAATTATAGAAATGAAGCTGTTGTAAATTAATTTATAATATGTTAAAGATAATATTAAATCGACTCTCTATTAAAATTACATCAATTAGGAACCTAAACAAAATTATTTTAAATTTTAAAGCTTTGAAATCTAATCGTTTATTTTAAATAAAAGAGATTTACATAATTCTAAAATAATAGGTTAAGATCTTAATTACTCCACCGACACCTGCAACTAGTGTTGTCTTTGCCCTACCAATACCTGCAACTAGTGTTATCTTTGCCCCGTGTACAACTTCAGTGTAACCGTGATCTTTCAGTTCTCTTGTTCTGTTCTCCTGTACAAGCTTTCCGGGCTTCTTCTTCTTCTTCCTCCCTTTTTTTTTTCCGGTTATACGATGTTGAACTCCGGTGGGTTTCTGGTAGTGGGACATTTTGGAGAAAAGTGAAGAACCGATCAACAGAGGAATTTGAGCTTTGCTTTGTTCATCCTTGTGGACTTATACTATGGGAAGGATCACAAGCCCTGACGCTCTCTTTGTTTTCAGTGTCAGTTCTATGGAAGGCATACTGCAGATTATCCTTGTTGCGCCAACGATGAAGGAGAGCATTATATACATATACTAAAAAAAGAAGAAGATATACATCTTTCTTCTGGGCTACTTAATTTTGAAATTTTAATCTTTAAACTTATTTTTAAAAAATTAAAAATTTTAAAATATAAGTGATATGAATGATAATTTAATATAATTTTTAAATTCTAAGATAATTATAATAAATTATAGTTTATATTTAATTTATTCAAGTGTGATTTAAAAGGAGTCCAATTCCTATTTTTTTTTAAAATAAAAAGTTCTTTAGATAATTTTAAAGATTATGAAAATTTTAAATTAATGCCAAACTTTTTTGAAAGTCAAATTTAATAACAATACATAATATATCTTCTAATAAATAATGAAATCATAGATAAAAGCAGTGTTATATGTAATTTTGTTTAGAAACTTTTTGTACGATACTATAATAGTATTTGGAATGTAATTTAAAAATCCAAAATGTTAACATTGATATAAAAAATTTTGAAAATATTTGACAGTGAATATTTAGGTCCGTTTGTTTACCAGCAAAGAAGGAATCAGAATAACAAAAATAAAAATGAGAATGAAAAGTAAGAATCGTGTTAGGTGTGTTTTGAAATGTCAAATTTAGACAACTTTTATTACAAAGATAAGCACCTCCCCCTTCTTTTCTTTGATTTTTGGTAACCAAACAAATCTTTGAATGTTTGTCAAAGATTTGTATTTTGAAACCATTGTATTCTTGAAAGAAAGAAGGTAGACAAAAAGTGAATAATAAGGTATAAAGAGAGTTGGGGTATTTTTAGATAAGATATTATGACTGAAATACTGTGAGTTTTTTAGTGTAATTGGAATGAGAGAAAAATATTAAGTGTTTTGTAATTTTTCTTATTTTTCTCTTAGTAAAATCTCTTTGGTTATCTTCGCCAGTAGACGTAATTCATTTCAAAAGGTAAACCACGTAAATTTCTCGTGTCTTATTTTTTCTTTTTTCTCTACTTGTTGCTCCATTACTCCATTCCTATATTGTGTATTCGACCAACGGAAAAGAGTAAGTTTTTCTACTGTGGTCTATAAGACAAAAGGCACTTTAGACTACATTCACTCTGATCTTTAGGGGCCTACATGCGTCTCTTCAAAAGGTGGTGCTCGATACATGTTTACCTTTATTGATGATTACTCCAAGAAGGCATAGACATTTTTGAAACACAAGAATGACGTATTTATTTTTTTCAAACAATGGAAGACCCTAGTTGAAAAACAGACAGGCAGAAAAACAAAGCGGCTCAGGACAAATAATGGCTTAGAGTTCTGTAATAGTGAATTTAATGATCTTTTTAAGAATGAAGAAATTGTCCACCATTTGACAATCAGAGGTATGCCGCAACAGAACAATGTGATAGAAAGAATGAACAGAACAATTTTGGAAAAAGTTTGTTTTATATTGTCTAACTTTATCCTATCAAAAGAATTATGGGTTGAAGAAGCATCAACAACGTGTTACTTGATAAATCGCTCTCCATCAACAACCATTGATTGTAAGACTCTAGAAGAGGTATGGTCTGGCAAACCTATTGATTATTCAAATTTAAAAACTTTTGAGTGTCCAGCACATGTACATGTTAATTATGGAAAGTTAAAACATAAATCCAAAAAGTGCATATTTATTAGAGATCTTGATGACATCAAAGGATATAAATTATGATGTCTTTATTGGACCCCACTTTCGGAGCCCAACATTCGGAGCCATAAATTGAAACGATCTCATTCCAATTTTTTTTCTAAACAATTTAATGCATATGCGAAAAAACAATAATCAAAACGATCCGATTTATTTAAAACCATTTCAGTCACAAAGATACAAACATTATTGATCACATCAGAGTTTCGGTAATCTCTTGGGCCTATTACAGAACACGATGTTTGCTTTCACAATATTTTTACATTAAAAAACCACCCCTTTTTGCTTTAATATAATTATGAAATACAAAATACAAACTACACATGATAAAATTGAATGTGTATTATTGTGATGCCATGGAGAGTTTAGTGGTGGTTATCAGTAGTGGTCTCTTATCGTAGGATATGTACCGGAATGACCTACGGGCGTTCCGGTGGGTACTCTATGGTAAGGGGGCGCTACAGAAACTTTCCATCAAAGTCTTTCCATATCATTGAATCTACTGGATAACGAATAATTTTATCATCCATGTGTTTCTCTTTATGCCACCACATATCTATAATTGTTTTTGTTAACATAAAAAGCCTTTATAGTCGTAGTTTAATAGAAAAGCATCTCAAGATTTTATGCGGTATCTTTTCCCCTCTCCCATCATCCACTCACTACCATGATGTACCACAAATAGGACAATCTTCATGATCTCTACTATCCTTCCAAAATATAGCACAATCATACTTACAAGCATTTATTGATATATATCCTAATCCAAGGTCCCATAACAATTTCTTTGCATCATAGTAGGATTTGGACAATTTGTGTCTAATAGGTAATGCATCATTGAGTAAGTCAATTAATATGTTAGAAGAATTGTTGCTCCATTTATTATAGACCTTCAAATGTAACAACTTGACAACAAAAGATAGCTGTGAGAAATTCGAGCACCCTGGATATAATTCTTCTTGAGCAACTTTTAATAACTTCCCAAATTATCTTCTATAATACTACCAATTATGTTAAGCAAACCAGTATCATTCATTGTCTCCATATAATTTCCATAATCCTCTAACATCTCGCTAATCCCATCATCATCATCACCATCATCTACAACATTATTGTTACTATCACCAAAACTTGTACCAACACTTCTACTACAACTTGCTTCCTTACGTTTGCCATGATAAAGCCATAGAGTATAGAATTTATCTGTGCATCATATTGGTAAGTGATTATATACCACACCTTGACTTTGAATGTCGACACTTAAGCAATCTATGCATGGACAACGAATACGACGTTCATCACCCATTTGATCTTTTACAAATTGCATGAAACTTTTAACTCCTTCTAAGTATTCAGTGGACCATTTCCAATGAGACACCTAACTTTTGTCCATATAGCTATACAATTAAAAGTAAATAACTGAATTACTAAATGCAATCCTTGGTCTTTATAACATAACCATTAATCACATTGAAGTTCATTCTCAAATTTTGAATTTAAACAGCACTATGATACGTGACATTGTTAAACCACATAAATCGAGAAAGCAAGTTTTCGCTGTGATTCTTAAGCTCGTGGAATATTTCACCGATAAGCCTCATGGGAGCTGCATCACGAGTTTGCAGCTTATATATCATACTAGGGATTTATCATACAAAGAATTGTCATTAACATTAGGTGAGTTTCTAATGTTAATACTAAGTTTGAATTAATCATGTTGAAGTTTATAAATTAAGTTTAAATTTAAATAGCACTATAGTACGTGACATTGTTAAACTACATGAATCGAGAAAGCAAGTTCTCATTATGACTCCTAGGCTCATGGAACATCACAAGTTTGCAACCTATATACCATCTTAAGGGTTTATTATGCAAAGGATTGTCAATAACATTAGGTGAATTTCTAATGTTAATACTAAGTTTGAATTAATCACATTGAAGTTCATAAATTAAAATTTGAATTTAAACAACACTATGGTACGTTATATTGTCAAACCACATAAATCAAGAAAGCAAGTTCTCGTTGTGACTCTTAAGCTCGTGAAATATTTCACTAATAAGCCTCATAGGAGCTGCATCACAGGTTTGTAGCCTATATACCATCCTAGGAGTTTATTATGCAAATGATTGTCAGTAACATTGGGTGAATTTCTAATGTTAATACTAAGTTTGAATTCAAACAAATAGTAAACTACATGCAGTAAATAGTTATGTAAAACATACATCGGTATCACCAATTATTCAAACAAAACCAAAACATAAATACGTAGACTATTAAAGCATGCCATAAAGACTAATCAATGATGGGCACATAACTAGTAGCTTACTGTTATGCCATAAAGATTAATCAACGCTTATAACTAAAGGTTTTGGACACATAACTAGTAGCTTACTGTTAATAAGAGTGCACCTAACGACTTTGTGGCAATGATGGGATCACGATAGTTTGTGAGTGATGAAAAGTTCGACGGAGAGTGAGAAGTGAGAGGATTATGATCTGAGAGTGACATTAGAGATTCAAAGCAAACTTTATTTGAACATCTTATAAGTAGTAGTAAAACAAAGTTCCTAACACATATTCACATTCAATCAACAAATTCAACACACAAAACCTATATCACCTTGTTTTTTATAAGCTTTAGTCTCTTAATTTCCAAACCCTAAGTCCAAGAATAATTTATACTCTTAAGCATTCATTTATAAAACTAACTTCCAATCTTAATATACGTCCAAGTCAAAGTCAATCCAATCAAATCCTGGGTACATGCATTTCAATCTTTAAGTCATGATCCTTGGCATTAATAACAAATTAAAAGTGAATCTAATTCATTAGGCATCATCTCTTCTAACCTTTATCTCTTCTAAGTTATTTTCTTTAAGTTAGTTGAAGAAAATGTCTAATATTTCTTCTTTTATGTTTAATAAGATTCACCCCTAAAGTCTATCTTATTTAATAATTCTTTAGTAATACAAGATTTAGGCAAATTAATTAGGATGTGCAATAACTTCTTAAATTTGTGTTCGAGCATTTGGTTACAATAATTAACGCTCATTCCTTTTAGTCTTCCTATCTTTCTTTTAGTTAGGTAGGTATGACACCATTAACTTCAATCCTTTTTTTTCCACCTCAAACATACTCTAAATTAGTCATAGCATAATAATGATACCTTACATTTCTTTTAATTTGAAAATGTGGGTATTACATCTTAATCTTCCTTTTGTTTCATGCATATTTTGAATAAGTTGTATCGTGATAGTGATACTCTTGTTACAATTTTAGAATAAAATAGAGAAATGAATTTTGATTAAAAAAAGACATAATTAAGATGATATAAAAAATTATTAATTAAAGATAAACAAAAGACTTGTCATTATTATTGCAATAATGTATCCCATAGATATTATCAAAGCTATTTTTATCCTCTTTAGTTATGGTTATGTCTTTTAACATCTAATTCAATACAGTAGTTCCTCCTATGGTTATCAATTTGGCATCTACGCATTGTACCCTCCGAAACTTTCTTAAAGATCTTACATCTAAGAACAAGTGGTTCGAATTTTCTAGTTACTTTTTTCATAAGAAATATCTATCCACCATTTTCATGTAACATAACCTATCCATCGTGTTGATCTTCTGTTTTCATACTAGCCATAGGAAAAATGTAACTTAGGGTGGCAAATTCTTGTTCCAAATCAGCTTTTCTACTTCCATTTTCTCCCCTTGTTCTAAATAAGTCCCTACAAAAGTCATTATTGAATACACTCGATGGGTGTTTAAGCTAAATGTAGTGATCCATTCTATTTTGAGCAAGTCTATGCCTTAGCAATATATGTTTAATTTTAACAGGAACATTATTTCATTGATCTCTATTAATCTACACTTTAACCTTAGATTTGACAGGAAAAAGGCTCTATAATTGAATGCATAACTTGAGAGTTAATTAATGGACACTCATTATTCCAATTTATGAAATAAAGTGAGGTCAATTCTCCATTTCCTATTTTGAACTTAATGCCGCCAACAACTTCTCCTTTTAACTTAAACAATTGTGTCATAAACCATGAGTTAGAAGGTCTGGTTTTATATAAGAGTGCACCTACTTAACCCACTTGGATTCTTTATTTACCATTAGTCTCCATTGCCTTTTAGCTATAAAAACCTTGTTAGTGAGTTTAATTGGATTAATACCTAAATCACCCTCCTATCCTAGTTTATAGACCTTATTCTAAGGCACTATAGTACTATAGTTCCTACCTTGAGCACTAATCCATAGAAATATTCTCATTACTCTTTCAATGTTCTTTATAAGTTTCTTAGCAAGAAATAGTTGTGAGATCCAACACACTTGCAAGGGTTTTATAACATATGTAAGGAGAGGTAATTCGATCCCTATAAAAAAAACACTGAATACATAAGAGGACTTTAATTGAACACCTTATAGGCTTCAGAAATTAAACCCTAACTAACAACAAATAATTTGTCTTTTGCCTTTCTTCACATATACAAACACATATCAACAACATTGTCATATAATTTATACGTAAACAACTCAAAGGTTCACTCAAAAACCGATCATGAACATACCATTTAACAATAACATTAAAAGCATAAATAAAAACCAATACAAAATCGAACAAACTACTTACGTCGATGATGAATGGACGACGAGAAGACGATGAATGGACGTTCACCCTAAAAAATGTTGAAGGCCAAAAATACAAGAGAAGAGGAGGCAAAATGAAATGGAGAAGGGAGGGGGTGTTGGATTCCTTTAATTAATAAATATTTAGACAACGTCATTTGTCGTTGGACAAATGACGTCATCTTAGCATTAATTTTTTTCAAGCCGACACATTTGGTGATGAATTCACAGCTGATATGCAACTGAATGTTAATACACAACTGAAGATTTGGCGACCAAAGTACAAAATCGTCGCCCCTTAGATGAATGTGACATCGTTTCGCTTAATTTATTTACATGCCCTTCCATTTTGGGACAATATCGATATTTGTCACTAAATGTTCAACATTTGCCTACAAAAATCTGAAAGCGTTGTTAATGCTACACTTTTTTTATAGATTTTTAATTTTTCCTAAATTTTTTAAAAACAACATAAACATATATTAATATAAAAATTCTATATAATAAATACAGTTTTGTGAGACTACATAAAATTATGAAATTATATATATTAAAAAAGATTAATAAAAAGTATAAATGACAATTTTGTTAAGTAAATTTATTTTTACACTTATACAATTATTGTCATTAATATTAAATTTCATCTTTGAAATGACGTTGTTGTTAACCACATTTATTTTTAGGCTTAAAATACATTTTGAATAATATTAAATTTGTTGGGACCCCACCCTGGTGAGACACGTGCCCGACGTCCTACGTGACACCTGGACGCGCAACCCACGAGGGAGGGATTCCTTACCATAGAAGAAACTCAAATCAAACTTAATTCACTTACTCCCGAACAGATCTTGATAAATTTCCCCTAAATCTTCCTCATTAAAAATTTATCTGCTTAAGGCCCATAATGAAAATCCGATTCCTAAGCTAAAGTGAAATTTCATGACTCTAGATGAAATCTCCTCAATCGGATCTCTATAGATCGAGAAATCGCCCAAATACGAAAATATATATCTCTACACAATTTACTCTCTTTGATTTAAACCGTAATTCTCAACTCAAACCTAAAAATTTTAAATTTGCATAAAAGGGGTAGAAAATTTG
>JANVCL010000214.1:46575730-46593881 GCA_026546855.1 Erythroxylum incrassatum | reverse complement strand
CCCAACTTACAAAAATGTTCAAATTTGCATAGCTAATATAACTCATAGTGAAAGGGCTAATAATATCAAAAAATGAAGTGCAAATGCATCAGTAAAACAAAATGTCGACTGATCCTATATTGCTTATGATGACGAAATAAGTTGCAATATGTCAATCTAATATAACTCATGGTGAAAGGGCTAATAATATCAAAAAAACGAAGTGCAAATGCATAAGTAAATCATAATGTTGACTGATCCTATATTGCTTTTGACAACGAAATAGGTCTTGTTTGGTAAAAGACTTATAAACCATTTTTTAGTAGATTGAAAGATTTTAGTTATTTAACCATATCAAACCATTGATAATTATGTTTGGTAATTAGTTAATTAGATTAGCGGATTGAATTTAATTCGTTGATTTTGAAAATACTACTATGAGGAGTGATTTTTCTCCCGTGGGTGAGAAATTAAAGGACTAAAAGACTATCATATCTAAAAGTTATTACAAGTTACTCAAAGTGACAGAGATAAAGATAAAGACCTAGACATAGATAGAGGTAGAGGTAGAGACCTGACATTTAGGTTCCTTTTTATATCAATATTTAGTATATAATATTATTATTACTTATATATTGTGTTTAATTAAATCAATTTAATCTAAAATTAATGTCATATTTAAATTTAAATATAGTTTCAATTTTTAAATTTAAAAAGTTAAAATTAAAATAAGAAAAATTATATTTCCTTAAATTAAAAATTAAATCGATATTATTTTTACATACCCAATTTCATATTAAACTTGTTAGTGTTGCATTTGAAGAAAAACTCCCAGTGTGATATAACCGAACTCATTCTCAAGCTTATTTTTAGTGACATTTTAGTAATCTCTCAGCCCTTCTGGTGCAAATCTAAGAAAATTTCAATAAGTTTTTAATCAAGCTCATTCATCATTGAGAAGTTATATTAAGAGGGCTTTCGGTTTTCTTAAGGCTCGGTGGAAGATGTTGGAAAAAATGATGGTGTTGACATTTTTTGCTCTATCTAAATTCTTATAAAAATATTCAAAGAAATACAAAGATATAAGCTAATACTCATATGCTTATCAATCTTTTTTTTTCTAAGTCATAACCTCATAAGTCATTTTATATATAAACAACTAATACTAAACAATTAATTTTATCAAACATATTTAAATAAACAGTTGATATTATCCTTTGGTCAAATCAGCTATATTAATTTGCTGTTAGCTAATTGTTGATAAAATCATCTAATAACTAATGCAATCTGCTTATTGCTAAATAAGTCATAAGCTGCCAAATGTCAATCTAATACCCAATAAATAGTTGATTTTATTCCGTACATACACTGTCTTGAACGGTAGATTAAGACTAAAAGTTAATGATCAACTCCTAATCAGTTCAGATGAAGTACTTTAAGATCAAAATTGGATTACATTGACATTTTAAAAAATCATAAACAAACAAAGACCTCTCACATCATACTTGTGAATAGTAATTATATGCAGCATGAATAAGACAATATTGTAGCGTAATTGATCTGGAAAGCAATGCATTGATGATATATGAATTTGAGTTTAAAAAGGAGCATAAATTATTAAATAGGCATTCCTATATTGAAATTTATTATAAAAATGTTGAACTAAAAATATTAAAACAAGCAGCGTACTTCTATTAAAAGCCAAAACGTTCGGTATTTAATTTCAGTTTTACCAAAACCAATATGCATCAAGGTCAATCTCTATCGTAATGTTTCTATTTGGGCGACTTACGACTATTAATTATTTGTAGTATAATGGTTAATAAATTTTTTCATTACGTGACATATATATTATTTAAAGACAAGAGGAGATAAACTTTTTAAAATATGGACGAAATTCAATTTTATCTTTTTTTTGTTAGATTTAACTTTAAATTTTGTAATAATGATTTTTACTTTCTTTTATCGATTGTAGTCCTTGTATCGATTGTAGTCCTTTTATTGTAGGCCTATGAAACTAATGTTTGTTTTTTAAATTTTGGTTTCAACAATGAAGTTTTCAAACTAAATTTGTAGGTATTTAACATTATTAGTGTAATATACCAATATAATAAGTTGAAATTAATTAAGCAAGCACAATGTTGCCTTAATCGAACTTGAACATAATGTTGGTTTATACCCTAAAGTCAATTAGTTGGTTGTAGTTTGTGACATAATTATTTAAAGGTATTATTTATCTTATATATATTTACATGTATATGACAAAGTCCATGAGATAAATATACATTGCAAATGAAATTATGATAAAATCATAATTATGAGATTTATATCGTATTTATTTATTATCTCTAAATTGCTTATAGTCATTGTTCTATTAAGATTGAATATTAATAGAACATAAAAAGATTAGAGCATATTATGTTTCTTCCTTACAAAGGAAGTAATCGATCTTATAGTCTAAAGTATAGAGATACTTAAACAAATGTATAGGTGCTTATTAGAGAACAAGTTCTGTAAACTAACCTCATATGAGAATTCCACTTGGACATTAATTTATATGGAAATTCTCATTGTAAAGATTGTATAAGTGATCATTTAACTTAATCTCTAAAGTTATCTTATATAGGAATTGTTATGTTTTGACATTACTTACGACCTATTATAGTCAAGGGTAGCTCATTAGGTAGTCATTGAATATAGCGTGAACTATATAAAGGTAATTGAGTGATCAATATAAGATTCATCACCCTAAAGTGATAAGGAAGCATGTTTGATTGTTCTCAATTAATATGGATTTGAAAAATCTTTAGCTAAGGTAGAATAACATTTTGAGAATAGTTTTCGAATGTTATTAATTGAATCAATTACTAATGGTGAATAACTAATATGACTAGATTCAAAATAGAGCAGTGAATAACTAATATGACTGGATTTAAAATAGAATAGATATTAATTACATGTTCTATGTCTAATTGAAACATTGTAAAATGAAAGAATTGCCTTATACAAAAAAAAACATATATAGAAAGGTTAGTTAAAATTACTTTGATATTCCTAAACATTTGGGTAGTCATAGTGTGTTGCTTGGCGTCAATCTTAATCTATGTATATAAATTATTTAATTATAGAATTAAATATAAATTAAAGGAGTTAAATTTATCTAATTCTAAGTATAATTTAGGGTTATAATTGGTATCAATTGCTAACATAATTAGGAACCTAATGATTCACACACAAAAAATGGTTAAAAAGAAAAAAGTCTTTTAATCAAGTTGGATTTGATTGTAAAGTTTAAGAAACTTTATGATTAAATATGAGATATTTAATAAATAAGGATCAATACGAGATATTATATCTTTTTTTGGTATAATTGGTATTTAATTATAATTAATTGTAATTCTAATTAAAGTTTAATTGAAAATAGATTTTAATTTAAATTAAATTACTAAAATGCCTAAACCTATTATAAATAGGCTTAAGATCCAAGGGAGCTAGCATTTCTTATCTAACCCTTTTTGCAATAGTTGCAATATTTTGTCAACACATTATATAGATACCGTTAGAAGTCAAATACTTGTGAAACTATAGTAGTTAAGATGAGCAAATTTCATAAATAATTTGAGAAAAACGATAAGAAAAAGGATCAAGTTTCATAATGAGGTATAAATTAAGACTCATTCTTTTTTTTATAAATTATGTATTAATCATTTTATATAATGTAAAGTGATTTTGACTTTTGGGAAATCATACGAAAAAAGTTTTGTATTTACTTTGCTACGTGTGAGATTAGATCTCGCCTCGATTGTATCAAAAATAATTTTAATTTTATAATTTAATTAAAATAGTTGATTGTTATTGATCTTGAATTTTGGAATTGAAACAAAAATCTTAATCTAAGGTTGAAATAGATTCAACTCAGTATACAAAAGGTTTCAGATTAATACCTTACAAACCCTAAGGGTATGTTTGGATGTGGGTGGAGGGATGGTAGGGAATGGAATGGAATGACCTAAATGACTCAGGCCATTGTTTGAGAGTTTATTTTAAAACAAGATGGAATGGCAATTAATGGCTTTGGAAGCCATCCTTTGCCATCCAAAATCCAATATTTTGTGACCCTCCAAATTGGGGGGTCAGAGATGGAATGGAATAGCTTGCCTTCCAACTCCTAATTTAATGACAAAAATACCTTCAAAGAATTAATGAAATTACAACCTCAGTCCAGCAAATACCTACGCGGCTACATATTACTATATCCATTGTGTTTCTCCTTCAACTGACTTCTTCCATTGATGAACGTTTTTCTCCACAGCTGCTAGGGTCATCTGTCTTTGTTTTATCAGATAAGGATCGACTATTGTTCTGTGTTCATCTTCTTAATACTTTTTTTATATGAAGAAATCAGAAATTTTTATTGATGCTGGTGTCGTCTTTTTTGTTTATCGATGGACGTGCGCTTATTATGTGTTATGTGTTTGAGAAGTTTTGTAAATCGAAAAATGTGTGTTTTATCCTATGTTATGTGTTTGTACATCCTATAATTTGAAATACTTTGATATTACTAAAATAGTTTCATAACAACTATGCATATTTTATTATAAGGGTAATTTTGAAAAAAAACAAGCCATTTCATTCCATTTATTTTTAGTATCACTTTTAAACAATGGTCAAAAGAGTTCCTCTTTTATTTTATTTAAACTTCCAAACAATAGAATAACCCATTTCATTTCATTCTATTCCACTCCATTCCGTTCCGTTAATTGTCATTTCATTCCATCCTAAACTTCCAAACATACCCTAAGCTTTCTCAGAACTCGTTTGAAGGAAGTTCAGGTGCAACAAAAAGCAATTGGAACAACATTCACTTAAAACATGTTTAAGAAGAAAGAGGTACGACAAGAGTGTCAATCTTCTTGCAATCTTAAGTTTCTTAAGAAACCGCAAAGTATGAGTTGAAACAAAACTCCTCATCCAAAACTGAAGAAACATTGAAAATACCCAACAAAATAACAAATAGGTGTACAAACACAAATAATACTTCCTCCTCTCTCGTCTCTTTTTAAGTTTCTCAGTAAGTTCTTTAGAGGGGGCAGGGTGGAACGTCAAGAGTGGTTCCAGCTTGAATCATGCCCCATCCGATAAGACGCCAGTGCTTCTCGACTCGTCTACTCAGAGCTATCTTCTCTCCTTTACTTGTACAGACTGGAGATGTCAGTTGTAACTTTGCCAAATCATTCTTTACTGCAATCACTCTTGCACCAGTCGACATGGATCCAATGTTCAACATCAGAATCTCTGCCTTCACCAGCTTCGACACTTTTCCCTGCTTCTCTGACCCCTTTGTCCTCACACCAATTAGTCGCCGTAGCAGGAAGAAATTAACCTGCATGGTCAAATAGTAATGCAACAGTGAATAAACAGTTTAATCTGAAAGAGCAAGGCTTCACGTCGATATTCTGGTTCAGTCCCTAACCTCAAGCTCAACAAAGACTTCAGGTAGGGATCCCACATCACCAAGCACCTGACCGACTAATCTATCAGCACGTGTCAAAGTTGGGTCCATGGTTGTGCCCACACCAATAAGACCTCCAGGTACTGCAAATTGCAGCTCATTCTGCTCAGCGTACAGCGAAACTATTCTAGTATATATCGGTGTGCATTTGACATTTCCAGCCTCATCTTTCACAACAATTCCCGGACGAACCTCAATATCTTGATTCACCTTCAGAACACCCTGCAAAAGGATGATTGTCAACAATATTAACCACATATGTTTCAGCTGGCTTAATGTATATAGATAATAGATAGCTATTTTATATGACTGCAGCATTCTAGACCAACGGTAAACATCAACGGCTAAATGAAGGTTTCCAGTCAGCCACCCCGTAACCTTAACCATCCAAGCACAACTGACAAAAATTTCACCACTTAAATGTAACATAAAGGACTCTTCATACAATAGTGTTACATAAATACCAACAATAATTGTATAAATAAGTGCAACTCGAAACTTACCCTGAAGATACTTCCACCAGCAACACCACCTTTTACCTCATCCACATCAGATCCAGGCTTGTTGACATCAAATGAGCGGATCACGATCATATTAGGTGGTGAGATGAAGTTCCTCTCTGGAACAGGAATCTTTTTGACAATGTACTCACACACAACATCAATATTATACTTCAGCTGTGCAGAAATTGGCACCACTGGAGCAGCATCAGCAACAGTTCCCTGCAAATGAGACATCATAAAGAATCAGTATTACGTGGATCTTTTTTGTCTAGTAAATAACAAACTAATTATAAATGAAAGAAAAAAAAGATTCATTGGATCAATGCATGTCAAGACATTATCGAAGAAGGCACCAAGGTACTAAACCTGAATAAACTTTTGAATAGCCTCATGTTGGTTGATGGCTACATTTTCCTGAATTAGATCAACCTTATTTTGGAGGATTATTATGTGTTGGAGGCGCATAATTTCTACAGCAGCAAGATGCTCAGAAGTTTGTGGCTGTGGGCAGCTCTCATTTGCAGCAATTAGAAGTAAAGCTCCATCCATGATTGCTGCTCCATTAAGCATTGTAGCCATAAGAATATCATGACCCTACAGTAAAACAGAAATATCTATCACTTGCTGGTAAAAATAACTTGGAGTATAACTTATTCACACTGACAGACTAAAACAACCAAATATAACACATCTACCAAAATACAAGATAATTTGATGATTAGATAAATTGCACAGCAGATATATAACTCAAAGCATATTAAACAATACTACAACATAGATCTTAAATGAAAAGAAACTACACGTAGAAATTTCCTTTACAAGGAAAACTTTGAAGGCTTACTGGGCAATCAACAAAAGATACATGTCTCAGCAACTTCATCCTACAGTTTTCGAATCCAGGCACATCACACATGGGACTATCTTCCTTTCCACTTCCATATGCCCTACAGGGACATTTCTCATTTATTAATCAAATGCAACACTGAAAATGATGTTATAACATGCAAGTATACATCACTTACTTGTAGCACATAGGTCTGGGGCAACGCTCATCTTCACATTTGTATATCTTTGCATTTGCGTATCCAAGCTTAATGGTAATGTTCCTCTCCAGCTCATTTTTAAAACGAACAGTCTGCAAATAAATGGAACTGTCTACACTTGCAATTTGCATTTAATATTGATATTAACACCATAACTATCAAAGCAGGCACAATCCTTCAAAGACATGACTATGCAGGTAACTAGGTAGTCTTTCACAACAGCAGTTATATTCATCTCACGTTGCCAAATTAGCAAAGATCTGAATATTGATTAAGCACCATAAAATTGCACAAGTGTGTGCAACTAAATCACCTGAACACCAGATATTGCTTTAACAACAGTTGACTTGCCATGTGCCACATGACCTATAGTGCCTGATAAAAATAAAGTGAACATGGAAATAAAAATGTTAGTCAATTTCCATCCTAAGCTTACAATAAAAACCAACTAAAGCAAAAATTCGAAATACAGGAGCTGAGGCAAATGGCTATTAGTGCTCTTAAAGGAGTATTTACAGTCTATGGGCAACACCATCACCTATATTTATAGTTGCTTGGCGAGATATGACTTCTGGAGAAAGTGGATGCAATGTTTTTACATCCAACTTACTCAAGTCCTGTTCCATCAAACCTTTTCGTGACATTTTGACAGTCGTTAAGTTTCCCTCTCCTTCAAAAAATTATTTTTTTAATTCAGCAGATCAGAAGAAATAGCAGAAAGCTTCAATTGCATAAGCGCACACACTGAAATCTAAAACTGCAACTGATACACAAAGTTCTTGTAGGTTATCAAGATACAGAAAATTTTAGCATATTTCTGATCATATAGAAGCTAATCAATCCATCTAAACAATAAATAAAAATAAATACAGTTACAAAGTAGATACCTATAAAGTATAAAGAACCAAAATAAGAATCTAACCTAAGGGAACCTTACAGTCAACTCTTACAATTACCCAATCCAGAGCAATGACTCCCCAAAGCCCTAAACTTTCAAAACAAAAATCCCTTAAAATCCCCAAAAGAGACCATACAAGAGAAAAGAACGCAAACCCACCAAAAACCTTGAAAATTTAAAACTTGAAGATCCACTGGTGGCACAGTAAGCAAAGCATACCCTCCAGCTCCAACAAACTTCATTTCCCAATACACTAAACGAGAGCCTCCAGTTCAATATCTCCCCAGTACCCAAAAGCACAACTTTTGACAGTGGACTCAAAAGCAAACACCAACCAAGCCCTCAGCAATTCAGAACTAAAACACCCATCAAACTCAGAAAACAATACTCAAAATAGACCAAAAGACTCCGTAACAGAAATACAAAAAATGCTCCAAAAATCGCTTACAGATAAGAGACAACAACGAAAAGACGACTTAGAGAAATGAGACTGCATGAACCTGAACGTATCGAGAGCCGTGAGGACCGAGATAGTGAGAGGAGGTTCGGGAGGGTATTTGGCTTAGTTTGCGAGGGAGGGAGCAAGGCGAGCTTTTATAGGAAAATTATGCAGACTTAGCGTCGGCTTTTAGGGATAGTGAGAGAGAGAGAGAGGACATGAAATTAAGTATAGGGAAATAAGAGTTTAATTATTGCATTAATTATTTTATTTTTATTTTTATTTTTATGTAAACAAATTATAATGCAATGTGTATGAAAGATATTTTATACATTATAAGATTTATATTTATATTTTCTATTTAAATAAATAAAACTATATATAATAATATTTATATTTATATATTTCAATTTAGATGATAAAATAAAACCAATATAAATTATTATTTTTAAAGGTTTTGATTAATGTAACATATTATTAATTTTAATATATTAAAAGTTTCTACAGTATAATTGATTCTATTTAATATATATGCTAAATTTTGCTTAAACAAAATTAAATTAATTTTATAAAATAACTTTCACATTTTTTAAATTTTTATTTAGAAGATAAAGTATCTAAATAGTAATTATTATATTCAAAAGTTACTTTGAAAATTATTCTTATAAGTAAATTTCCAACTCTCAAGCTTTATGATATTATTTTATCTTTTTATTATTTTGAATAAATCATGTGAAAATTTTAAGCTTGTGTTTTTGTTTTTTATATAAATTAAAATATTCTTAAAATTAAACTTAAGTTCAATTTCAACAATTTATGATTAATTAATCATAATTTATTTAATATGAAAGTTTATTAAAATCAAGTTGGAAGCCATCAAGATTAAATGTTCAAATCTCTTTCCTCTGATTGAATTTTATACCCATTTTTATTTATAGATTAAGAAATGTTAGATTAACTTAATAATAAGTGTTTTTAAAAAACTTGGATTAGAATTATATAAAGATCAATTTGAATTATATTATATGTTAAAATTTATATCTGAGAAAATGAAGAATAGTCGAGTTGGTAGTGAAAAAATATGAGGCTAAAAAGTCACGTGTTCGATTTTTCCTACTTATGCTCTTTCGATTAAGCCTGTCGTACAAGACTTATCTAATGCGAAGCACCTAACTGACATAATTTACACGCTATTGCATAATTCCAAAAATTTACCCAAGGGTAACGACTGCAGGTTTCTTCATTTCAAAAAAAAATCTGATTTTTCTTTTTTTGAATCAAGACCACAGTAGATCAAGTAAAAGAAAATAAGATAATAAATATTAATCATATATGGGAATATTTTGGATCAAAATCAAGCCGATACTCAGCCTCAATCCGAGCTCGAACTGTATTCATACTTCATACTCGGTCTGGATCTGATCAAACTGACTTCAATTCATTGATTTTGAACTAATCAGGATCAGGCTTGAACTTTTCTGTCATCTTTAATCTTAGCGAGATGCCAGTTAACAGTAGTTGGAAAATAACAACATCATTGATTCATAAAAAAGTTTGTTTCCGAATGCAGATAATCTAACAGGGAATCACAGTCCTCTTGCTAACTTCAAATCAACCTTCTAGGTATTGTTAAAACCAATATGTTATCTGCGAGCTTGCAGGAATGAAATAACACAATGTATCAAACATTTACAACATAACTTTCCGGTACAAAAAACAGACCTGTATAATGGTAAAGTTGCGAAGAACATGAGCTAAAATCGTCGGATATCTTTCGGGGGCTTAAAGTTGATGGGATGGGTTTCTGGGGTTGCATTCTCGTCTTCTTTCCACATTTTTATTGTTTTGTCAGCTTCACATGTGACCAGTCTTGAACCAGTTACATCATAACAGAGAGCATAAATACCGGCTTCACTGTCCAATGATCCTGGAGTAGTTTTAATCGTATGAATGTTAATATTAGCTTTCCTTCTATCCCACAACTTTGGACAACTAAACATAACAGGTGGCGGCAGATCTTACCTGGCTGTACAATTGTTTGAGACTGCTGGAAACTATGACCACTCTTCCAATCCCAGAACCACAAACTCCCATTGTCACCTACATTACGATGAATGGAAACTCGTAAGAAAATCTTATTCACCAAATGGAAGAGACAAGTACTCCTCCTATCCACCACTTAACAAGTAAGGAATCAAATGCAGGCCAAGGTTGCAGGTGACCAAAAAAAAAAAAGAAGCTAAACTCAATTATATTGACAGTTGATCATGGACCAGGAATAGGAGTAAGGCCCCCTAGCTTTTGGCCTGAGAAAGTACTAGTTTTCAAATAAGCAGAGTGAAGATTAGTCTCTCACGAGCCATCTTTAAGGTCGTTTCTGCATAAACTTGACCCTCTTTTAGAGTAAAGACCTGACATGCAACCTAATACTCTACGTAAAGGTTATGACAAACCAGAATGTCACTAACAAATTACTCACAGCTTGGAGAATTATTACATCAAGACTAAGAATAAAATATCCTGTACCTCCTGTAGCCATCACACCATCCTCATTGACAGCCATTGCATTGATTATGGTTTTCTGTTGGGACCTGCTCAAAAAAGAGAAAAAAACGGTCAATCAGAAACAAAATTACATGGTAATATAATCGATGACAAAAGCTGAAATAAAGATAAACAGTAAACAGTTCTGACCACATGTAAAGACATAACTTGAAATTTATCAACGAGTTCTATAAAAGTATCATTAAAATATAACTATTAAATGCCATTGACACATTATCTAGTTCTACAGTCACACTTATTTCAGCACATTTTTATAATTCTTATATATCCTGGCCCCCAACTAAATTTAATGATCCTATAGAAAATGCCCTGTCACAAGATGGATTGGTATAAAAGACACCGTTCAATCTTGAATAAGGTTAAAGGACCCAATAGGTGTGCACCAACAACGACATATGATAACAGAACAGTATGAGTTTACTGAACATATAGCAAAATATGTCAAGTGCATCAACAGCAACACCAGAATTTACAACATTCTCTTTTGTCCCAAAGGAACAGATCACTTGTGTACTTCAAAGAACCTTGTAAATTAGTCATCTGATACATATCAAGTGCAGAAGCCCCATGTCCACACCGAAGATGCAAATTTGAAAAGAATACAAGGATATACTACAGTTTTACGCAACAGTATTTAACAACTTACAGCATATTGTGCAAAAAATCTCCTTTGGGAAGACTGAACTTCTTAATATTGTCAGCAGATGCAGATGCAAAACAATTCCTGAGAAAACAAATAGATGAATACATATAAGATTCACATTGTTACAAGAGCGAATGTAAACAGAAACAAATGACAAATATTTTTCATACTCTGTAGGATGCAATGCCATGGCACGGACAGATTTCTTGTGATGTGTAAGTGTTAACATGGTCTTACCTGCAAGGAAAATATTTCTTAATCAAAAGAAAAAAAGCACAAACAATAAATTCAGAATTCTTGCAAGAGGCTCCAAGGTACCATTATGTCTCAGGTCCCAGAACCTGATGGTTGAATCATGAGAACCAGTGACCACTTGTGGATCCTGTAAAGAGTGTAAAAGTATGCCACTGACAAGGTAAGTTCCAGAAAGACCGCACAGATGTCAAGAGATTCAATAAAAATACACAAGAAATGTGGATTACGAACAAGCATTGATTTTTGTTAAAATATGTGAAAGATGGTATCAAACAACCTATATTGACAAGTACAGAGAAATCATAGATATGCCCTTTTTTGATATGGGACAAATAAATTACGATTACATCTACTAACAACTATATCATAACAATTTCCATGTGACAAATCAACTAACACTATAGACTGCCAAGAGATCTCCTTGGAGATTACAATATCAAGGAAATAACCAAATTAGAAAATAGAACACAACATAGAGAACAAGAGTGCTTACTGTTGGTCGTGTAAAAACAGAGCAAACTGTATTATCGTGTCCAGATAGAGCAAAAACTTGCATCTTGGTACGAATATCCCAGACCTGACAAATATTCCCATATTAGATGTTTCCTTCCAGACTTAGCACAGTCAGTCGTCAAACTTATCTCAGTAACGCAAATAGAATCCGTACCCGGCAAACAGAATCACGACCTCCAGTAAGCAAAAGATCAATAGTAGGGTGAAGAGCCAAGCAGTAGACACCACTTAGATGACCATGATATGACCGAATAACCTAAAAATTATGTCAAACTGGTCAAAATTCAGAACCGTACTTAGATATGAGTACTTCTACCAGGTCAACAATCTTACCTTATTCTGTTCAAGGTCCCAACATTTCACCTGTTTGTCATCCCCAGCAGAAAACATGTAAGTATGCCTTTGGCTGACAGCAAGGCCTGCAAAGAGCAATAAACTTACCAATTAATTCTTGAAAAACAAGATTAGTCACATGCAATTTCAGTAACACAGAAGAGAACGAGAATTAGCTACCTCG
The DNA here is from genome assembly GCA_026546855.1 of Erythroxylum incrassatum. NCBI lineage: Eukaryota > Viridiplantae > Streptophyta > Magnoliopsida > Malpighiales > Erythroxylaceae > Erythroxylum > Erythroxylum incrassatum. The sequence goes on along the minus strand of JANVCL010000214.1, from coordinate 46,581,014 downwards.
TACTTGTTCAATGTGTCCTGTTAGTGTCAGCTTCAACCTTCCAGAAGCAAGATCCCATATCTAGTCAACCAAACAAAAAATAACACTTTTAACATTTCGTTCCACTAATTGTTTTGAGAATTGTCTAGCTATTTGATGAGATAACACCCAAACAACAAACAATAAGTGAAAATAATCACAATGGAACCCATAGATTTTTATTTCAACCATTTTCCATTAATAACAACTCAAAAGAATTTTATTAAAGAAGATTGCATTGAAGTTATTTTGAATTCTATATCATTACCATCATATGTTGCACAATTCAAATTTTCCTCCACCCGTTTAGAAAGAAATAGAAGGATTAACAGGAACTTGGGAAAGAAGAACGACAGAAAAGGAACCTAAATTGTAGCAATTCAGAGCTTTGAATAACATTACAGGGAAAAACGTTCAAATGCCAATACCTTGATAGTTCGATCTGCAGAACCTGTGCAGAACCAATTATTACTTGGATCAAATGCAACAGATCTTACCCACCCCAAATGGCCACTAATGACCTGAAAAAATAATTTTCATACTGTAAAAAAGAGCCACTCTTCAAATAAAGAAATAAAGGAAACCATAACAAAAACAACATATCTCATTAGTAGATAAGTGCAACAGGGAGCTTGTCCAACATTATGGTTGACAGAGAGCAAGACTAGGTTAGTATCTGACAATAACATAGCCCAATTAAAAGGGTCATACAGTTCAAGTGTTTTATTTAAGGTTATTGAAGTATTCTTAGTTATAATGTAGTATTTCACTTATTTAATCAGGCATACTACTAGGGTTGGTACTCACTATCTGATAAATATGTAATTCCAATTTCTTTTGACCTCAATAATATTAAAACTACTTTCTCTTAATTGAACTTAAATTTCATTGTTTGGAACTTGTTTATAAATCCGTCAGGCTATAATCAAATGCTAACCTTTGTTTTTATGCTAATATCCTCAGTCAATCACAAATCATGAGGTAAATAATACTACTGCAAGGGTACTTCAAAAAGTGAAACACCTCGACTAACAGAAATAGAAATGTTTTACCCTATAATTCTTCCATGGAGGATGCCAAACAGGACGGGGCCATTTGCTTGGAATTCTTTCCATTATAGCAGCAGTTGAGAAGTTCCTATAAGATGAGAATCAACAACACTTGAGCAAAATATGTTTACCTTATGCAGGGGAAGATACATGAAATTTTCATTTCCATGCATCGTTTTTTTTTTAATTAAGAAAGAGGTGTTCATATACTTTACTTCCTTGAAAAAGAATACATGATCTTTACAAAAATAGATGCATTGACGACTACAAATTTAGATATCCAAAATCACAATAAGCGGCACCAACCATGTAACCTGTGCCAATTCGTAAGGCTAAACCAACCACTTAAAGCAGCACAAGTAGTGCGAAAAAAATATATATATAACTACAACAAGCATCGTGAAGATAGTGGTGCCAATAACAATTTATTGCTCAATATGATGCATAATAATTTGTTCAAATCCTATAAAGAGATAGACAGTGCAGATCAAGAACCAATCCAAAGGGAAAGATGTTTAGAAACGCTGCATTGTATGGATGAAGATAATGAGACAAAATCAAGATACAAGAATGCTGAAGGAAGTGGTGAACAATAGGATAAACAATAAAAAGCAGAATTCAAACCTCTCAGATGGACCTGAAGCAGAGATTACTGCAGTACTTTTCCCTGAAAAACCTACATTATTTCTGAAGAGAAGATGAAGATAATTAGCAAAACAACTCGAGAATTCCTAACCAAATCATTAATTAGATGCAACTGGATCCATCACATGGTAACAACTCCACAAATACACCAACAAGATATTCAAGTCCACAAATAACAGAAGGGGAAGATATAGACCAGTGCACACAATGCCAGAAAAAAATTGCTACCAAGAAAACACATAGTATCCAATTTGTACGAGCAAATAAAAGCAATGGAAAAAACAGAAATTAACAAATAAAGTTCTATAAAAAGGGCCAAATGTCATTATGAAGAGCAATATAATAAATAGAAGGAACATGGAGAAAAATGGAAGGATGGGATTATGAAAACCACTCACATTGGCTTTGGTTGGAGAGATGGACCAACAACTAATGCATTTTGAGCTCCACTCTTTCGTGAATCTTTAGACTCATCAGGGCCTGGATAGTAATAAGAAGTTGAGTCTCAACAAGTTTCAGGTTTTAATAATATTACAACTAGACTATAGAAATAAAGAAAGTTATTAATAACTCCCCTGAAGTATACATCTTGTTTCACATAACAACACTAGATCTTATATACCACAGCATCAAATGAAAATTAGACCACATCTCATTTTAATATCTCTTACATATACATCTTGATTCACAAACCACAGTGGACCTTGCATAACAAAGCATCAAGTGAAAATTCGAGCACATCTCATTGTAATATCTCTTACACACACACACATGCAAATGAAGCATCTTAGAGATGATCCCACCACCAGAGTGATATCCATTAAGTTAGAGTTGAAACCCCAAGAATACAAGGTTCATACCCCATTACTATAAGAATTTAACCCACTTTTCCATTTGATGTCCACTCTGATGCTCAATTATTTGACTTACAAGTACAACATTAAACAAGAAACCGTCCATCTTCAAGAAACTAAAACGAAACTTATATTAAAAAACATCCTAGGACAGAATGACATTCTAAACGTGCTATTTTCAAGCTAGATAGAGGAATCTGAAGGTCCAAAGACATGTATTGATGTGAGCACGACCATGACACTTTGTAAGAAAAATGGAACCAAATATGAGCTAGTAATGCTGGAGGGATCAATAATAAGATCAAGAGCTAAGCAGTTCAAAAAAACGCTTCAATCCTACATGTGCTGAATTATAGATGGCATGGAATCTCAAGAGCCAATGAGGGTCAATAGCATCATAACTAATCAAGTTGGGCAGCCAATCATAATAAACAATGTATAGGGTTAGAATGGATGAAAAACGAATTCTATACAGAAGGATTTCTTGTCTTCTTCTATTGCATCAAGAATATAATTCTTATCCAGGTAAACACTTGTGGTGAATTTCTATCCTTGTTTTTAAATCAACTTTATTAATATGTGTTTCCTTTCATATAATTGATTGGGTGTTCATTAGGGTTGGGGATTTCATCTTGTTTATATTCTACTCAAAGTGTGTGTTTAAGGAGTTTCAGGTACTTTAGCCTTGGGATTCCGCATCATGTATTCTAGTCCCCACTAACATAGACAACAATGATAAGGCAAATCACTAAATACCTGGAAGAGCAAGAGCGTTGGAAGGCACCGAAGGTTCATGACCACGACCAGTTGCATTCGAATTGGCTTGATGTGGAAGTTCACTTGCACTCTTAATTCCTTTATACTCCACATTTATCTACAGAAATCATTCAATAAAACCCATTACAACCACAACTCTACGCAGAAGAAACTACGTCTAACAAATCAAGAACCTAGTTGAAGTAAAAGGAAACAAGCAAGTGAAGACTTCAAAAAAGAAAGTTCCTTTTTTCCTTCGGAAGACCTTACCTACGTAGAACAATAAACGAAAGGGGAACATAAACTAACCTTGTGGCTCATGCGAATTCTCTTACTGTGAAAGCCCGCCCCAAAAAAACCCAAATCAATCAAGAGGGTACCTCAATCAAGAACAATAATTCAAGGATAACACAAAAAGCTAGTTTCATTGGAAGAAAATAATAACTTTAACAAGAAAAAAGACCTCTCGGAATCGGGCGGAGTGAACTGGCCGTGCACGGGAGAGAAGAGATCGAGGGCTCGCTTCAGTGACTTGAAACTGAGCTTTTTAAGGGACTGTGGCTCTACTGGTTCCATCTCCAGTGTAGGACCAGGCATTGCTCTCTTACTACTCCCTATCAGAGATTGTTAGGGTTCACGGATCTGCACTTGAAACAAAATTGAAGACGAATTACTAGGGTTTTGGAGGACGGAAATTACTGCACGAGATGGAGAAATGGAGGCTTCGGTGATTAGTGGAGCATCTCCGGACTACAAGATTTCTTATACAGTACCAATCAATTTCTCCTTTTTTCCGATTATTATTCAAATATTATTACATAGAATATATGAGATATTTATTAATTTATTTTTAATTATTATTTTGTAATTTAAATCTATTTTAGTTTAATTTAACCAAAGTTTTTAAATTATTACTTTAAATTATTTTATCTCTACAAAATTATTACTACAAATAAATTATTACTTTTGTTTTTATCTTCAAATTTTAATAAAAATTATATGAATGATTTATTGTAGCCTTTTTCTTATTTTTATCATTTATGAAAAAAGCAATTTTTAATTTTAATTTTTAATTTTAGTTATTTATCTTAATATGTTTTAAGAAAAATTATAATTAATTTTTATTTTAGTTTCTATGAATATAAATTTTAAATAAAAATTATTTAAAAAGTTATTTGCATATTCAAATATTATTTGATAAATATATTTTATTTATAATTAATTCTAATTATTTTTATAAAATTACATAAAATTATTATAAAATTTTGAATTTTTAAATTCAGAAATTCATCTATTTTTGGATATACATACAATTATATCAATTTTAGATAGTACTTTAATACTTTTAAAATAATTTATAATTTATTTATTAATATTATATATTGAAAATTTAGGCTCTGATTGTATTAGTTGTTTGTTAAAAATATTTGATAAAATCAACTATTTAATATTAGTTATTTATGTATAAAATAACTTATGAGAACATGACTTTAAAAAAATTATAAAAATATTATGAATATTATATATCTTAGTATTTCGTTGAATCTTCTTATAAGAAGTCATATTCAACTGTATTATTTCATCATCTATAAAAATTTTATGCAACTTATACCTGCATAAAACAATTACATGAACAAAGATTATTTCTAAAATATAGGTATCTAAAAACGTCAATTAGAAAGTATAATTAACTTTTGATAATTAAAATTTTAACTGATTGATGAAAATATTCTTATATAGAAGCATTTTTATTTTTAACTGTTTATGTTAAATCATCCATCAGATCTGGTATTCTTCAAATAGCTTTCTTAGTTGTCTAAAGAGTTAAACACAAACTAAAAAAAACGTTGATTAGTCTCTGCCATAACTTTAAAAATTGGACCGAATCGAACGGTTTGATCGGTGACCGGTCGACTATTAGGTCCGATTCACTCTTAAAAATTGATTCTTAATTGAATCAGT
>JANVCL010000214.1:46515944-46532615 GCA_026546855.1 Erythroxylum incrassatum | reverse complement strand
TCCCATTTAAGCACATATACCGGGAAATGTCATGAATGCATGTCCAGTTATTCTCATGTGCAAATTTCACTATACACATGCAATGATATGCATAATTATGGCAACACAATACTAAACACTCTCGCCCCTTTCTAAATTACTATTTTACCCTTCCCAGTGGGGGTGGGATGTTACATAGCTGTAAGAATCCAGGACTGGCCACTAGCCATATTAACTGATCCGGTAATCATTTGAGAGGTGGAACACAATTCAGAGAATGTACAAGCACTCATTTTCAACAAAAGCCAAATGCCTCCCGCACGACCAACTGGATCTCTAATTGAAAAGCCATCAAAACCCATTCGTTGCCAACGGAACTTGTGTTGATCAAAGGTTACTTTAGTCTCAACTAACACCACAAAATCGACTTTAATAGACTGAACAAATTTCCTCAGATGACGTCGGGCCACTTTATTTCTTGCGCCTCAAATGTTCCACATTAAGATATTTAAATTCATCATTAATGTAAAAGATAGAACAAGAATATCATTCTGTCAAGTCCATATGGGACTGGCCCCTCACATTAACATCAATTGGAATTTCTTCCTCCACCAAGTTGCTATGCAGGACCATTAGAGATACACCTGTAACACCAGCACCACGGTCTTCCGTGTCACCCTCTCCCTGTTTTAAATTAGGAGGTTGGTTGGCATGAAAGACAAATTGAGAACCACCGTCATTCTGTCCTGGGGGAAGCGGAGTCTTCTGGGAGGGAGGAACCTAAACAGTTGTGGGATGAATCGTCGATGTAGAGGCCCGATATCTCAATAGAGAGGATGACCCCAAAGGAGCAGCCCTTTCTTGGCCCTGGGCCAGTTCCTCGTTCGGATTCCTTGAAGCATGATGAAGGCGGCCTCCATTAGGTGTATACTTATCCAACATATGATCCTTCCCTGGGTTTTTCTCCGGAACTGAATCACTGACACCATCGAGGGAGGTGTTTGTCTCTTTTGTCGGAAGACTATGGAATCTATTGCTTCTGAAACCAGTACTTGGTGGGTGGTTCACAGCTTTTGGGGTTCTCTTCCTGGCGACAACCATCCATTCACCATGAATCGGGCTCGATTTCGAACTTGGAACATCATCAACATTCAATGATAAATTTGCCTGAGAAGCTCCAACACTCTCCGGAGTCCCCTCTTTCGGCACCTCACAGGTGACACTGGTATGTCCATAAATTCCACACCGGAAACAAATCGTATGCAGAGCCTCGTAGACCACATTATATCTCACCCCCTCTACTTCAATCAAAGGCACAAGAGGTTTAGTTAAATCAATTTCCACACAAATCCGGGCAAACTTTCCCCTATTAGCATGGAATGTATTTCCATTGAGTTTCATAGGTTTACCGATAGACCGAGCAAGAGTTGCAAGAACATTGGCATTATAAAATTCCATTGGCAATTCGGGAATACGAATCCAGACGACTTGTCTATGCCAGCCGTAGCAGGGTGAAACCCCGGAAACCATTCCCGCACTGTTAAGTAACTATCTTGGATGACCCAAGGTCCTTTAGTAAGGGCAATTCGCCTGTCGCCCTTGTTGGAAAATTTTATTATAAAGAATTCATTCTGGAGGTCAGCAATCTCAATCTTTCCGATAGGCTTCCATAATTGATTATTTTCGAAGCTAAAAAATAGTACCCTACAGTTTTACCCAACACCTTAACAATCAATGAATCTTTCAATAGTTTTTCCAATTCCTCTCGAAAACCTGGGGTAAAGGAGAAACAGGGCAACTGCGTGTTTTCATCTCGGTACTGGAGACTCATCATCTGTGCTTCGCAGAGATCCGGTAGGTGCTCAATTTCCATGTCTTCCACTATTGGGGTCGACTTATTCCTTCCCCAGATTCCGTTTGAAGAATCAACCAGTCTGGTCCCTGAAGACAGCGGCGGAACGACTCCCCTATCCTAGGGGTCTGGTGGGTGTTGCCGTTTCCCTAACGGCGGATTAGCAGCGCCGGGGCTAAACCCTACTTGCGCTTGCGAAAACATCAGATTTTCAATAGAGCCGAAGACTAGCTTTGTGTTGTTGGGTTTATTTAGTATGGAATCAATTATAGCGAAACGACGTCATTTTAATAAGTTATGTTAAAATGATATTGATTTGGTTGTCCAACTCAGACCTTCTATAATAGACGAAACGGACTTTTTATAGTTTAGAATTGATCAAAACTTGATCAACTCAAATCTAGATCATTAAATTCAAATTCTCCTAAGTTGGATTAAATCTATAATGTCAACCCTTAAATATAATCAATATCATATACAAGTTTTTACATAAACAAACTAAAATTTGTCTAAAATTTTAATTATTCAAGAGAGGGACCAGTAAATATATCTTAAACATAACAAAAACATTCGTAATTATAATACGTATTAATCTTAAAAAGTGAATTCGTAAAATGGCAAAAACATTTGAGCACAGCTTAGTCTTACTAATAATACGCATTCAATTAGAAATGATATCGAATTGAGTTTATTGTCAATACAATTTAACTCAATCTTCTAAAATACGATCTGAATTTGACTCAAAACTTAATTAAGTTGTTTAAAATGATATTATTTTATGATAATACACACAAGCTAATTAAAATGTCGAGTCGAACCTATAGTTGATTGGACCTAAGTTGCTGATTTCGAATCGAATCAAAATGGATCGAAACCTTTTTGCCAAATCTACAACTCATAGCTCAATTTGAGAATATAATGTAAAACTCTAATTTGAGTTTGGTTTGGAAAATAAATATTTTATTTTAATAAATAAGTTTGAACTTTTCGATTATATTCGAAGTCTAAACAAATTTTAATTCAATTCTGTTCACTCAAACTCTATTGGACTTGTATTTGAATTATCTTGAAACTTTTATTATACTTTTTTATAATTTTTAAAATACAATATGGGGTTCAAATATAAGTATACATTATCATTATCATTATCATTATCATTATCATTATCATCATCACCTAATCTAAAATTTCGCAATAAAACAAAATTTAGGAAGATCTGATATTTACATAATAGATAGGTTATTTTTAGTGGATCCATATGCAAAAGAAACCCTAGACGCACAAGTATACAATAACTACAAAGAATCCTACCGACATTTGACCGTTAGCCGAAAAGCGCCGACGTAACGGCTCTTTCCTTTCAAAATTTAAACTTGGAAAAGACGAACACAAAAGGTTGCCCACTCTCTCTCTCTATCTCTGTCATGCACACACTTTTTTTGATAAGTCGCAGAACTCAGAGTTGTTTGATCTGATTTGCTCTCTCGTCGACAAGAAGAAAATGGCATTGAGACCCATAGACAATGCTCTACCACTAGCCCTAGAGAGGCCCAAAAAGCAAGTCAAAGTCTCGGCACCGATTCACAAACAGCAACTGGAGTTTGGTGTCATTGTCAATGACGAAAACCAGGCACCACCACCATCTGCGGAGTCCGCCTTTGATTATATCTCTTCAGAAGACCTCAAATCGATAACGGACCCTGAGTCCAAGATCCAAGTAACTTTTCTCTCTGGCCCTGAAGATGGGTGTCTTTAGTTCTACAGATCAAATGTTGTACTTTGATAGGCTGGCTGACCCTTGAAAATATTTCAAATTTTAGTGTCTGATTGAAGGATTAGATTCTAAGGATTGGACAAAGGTTTGCGAATCAATGAATAATGCTAGGCGGTTTGCAATTCATCACTCGTCTCTCTTGCTTCCGATCCTGTAAGTCTTTCTTTTCCTCTAATCTCCCAGTTCAGGACGGTTTGAAGCTGTTTGTGTTTTTTCTTTTTGGTAGTGGGTGTTGCTAAAGATCGACACTTTATGAGTTTTGCGCAGGGAAAAGGTGATTGTGGTGGTGGTAAAGGCCATGAAGAACCCTAGAAGTGCTCTGTGCAAAACCGCAATCATGGCTTCTTCTGATATTTTCAATGCTTTTAGTGACAAATTGCTCGACTCCATGACTGATGCATTTGATAACTTGGTATCTTTCTATCTATACATACAGACACACCAATTCCATCTCTTTTCTCTTCAACTTTCTGTTTCTTTGCTTTCCTACTTTTGATTTTGATTCTATCTTCACGTGCGTGTGTATGTGTGTGGTTCTACAGATACTGCAGCTACTGCTCAAAGCTTCTCAGGACAAACGTTTTGTATGTGAAGAAGCTGACCGAGCACTCAATAGAATGGTGACGTCCATGAATCCTCTGGCCCTTCTTCGCAAGCTCCATGCTTATGTCAGCCATGCCAACCCCAGAGTCAGGGCCAAAGCCGCTGTATCCATCTCCCATTCCATCGCTAAAATGGTAAAGTTTCATTAAAAAGTTTTTGAGTCTTTGCACGGTCACAATCGTGAGTTTGTGGGATCTCAAATGTGATGAGAAATCTATGGTGGTGTGTGTTTCAGGGGTTGGAAGGAATGGAAGAGTTTGGGTTGGTTTTGCTGGTTCGAATGGCTGCAGAGTTGTTGAATGATAGGTTGCCTGAGGCTAGAGAGGCAGCGAGGAACATTGTGAATTCTGTATATGAATCATATGAACCTAGAAATGAAGAACAGAAGCAGGAGTCTTGGCAAAGTTTCTGCCAAACCAATTTGCCAGCAATTCATGCTCAGTCTGTGATCAAAATCGTTTCTTCGATGTAGGGGCTTCTGTGATACTGATCTAGGCTTAGACAGTAGAGTTCAATCATGTAAATTCTGCTTTTTTACATGATTATTAGCAAATTACAGTCCTATGTTTCTTCAACGTAGACTTGTACTGAAATTGAACCATTGTCTTGGAATAAAAGAGTATCAGACTTGTACTGAATCTCATCGTCTCATTCTCGTGGCCATCGTCTCTCTCGGGAGGATAGATGAGGCGGTTCAAGTGAGATACAACGTAGATATCAAAACTTGAGTGATCTTGAAGTGCAAAGCATCAACCAGATCTTCCATAGATTTGTGAAGACATTATCATATATAAGTTATCTATGCATGCTTCTCTAGAGGCAAACGAAAACTGTTAAAAACGTCCATATATATTAATATTAAGGCTTACTTGCATACACCCTTAATTTTTAAAAATATATACAAAAAACTCTCTCTAATTTTAATTTTTTAATATATATATGTTTGTAAGTATTATATGTTTTATCATTATTCTTCAACAAATATATACACTTACAAACCAATTAAATATTGATAACTCAAATATCTAATTTAATTAGTATAAATTATTGATTTGATTGGATTTAATTAATTTAAGTTGTATTGAATTGTCGTATTAATAATTTTTTAGTGTATTACTGTTTTTTTGATAGAAATATAAATTTTTTATCAAAAGAACTAAAAATTATATATTTTTTTATAATTGAAAATTATATATGTTTAAAATTAATTAAATCGTAGAAGAAGAAACTAATCGGTTATGAGCGGTGACCGTCACTCTCTTACTTTTTTATTTGTAATTAGAAAATGAAACAATAAACAGCCACCTTGAGTCTGGTTGTGGCTCTCCGAGTTGCCACACCAACCCAAGACTTTCATGTCTTCTTGTTGATCCAAACGTCCAATCTACCTCCAAGCAAGTATGAGACCAGACACCAGAGACCAGACATAGAGTCTCCAGACAAAACCTAAACACCCCATCTATGCGAAATGGCATTCACCTTTGTCAGATAAGTCCAAAAAGGTATCTTTCTCTATGAGACAAAAAACCTATCTGATATACCAAAGCCTATTCACCTCGAACTTCGCTACGCTACTATCACCTTATCCCCCCCAAACTCTCACCCAACCATAACTGCCACCATTAACAAAACCTTTGGATGTTTCTGTCAGAAACTCTTCACTCACCTTCGTGCTTGGACATATGTTAATGTGTTTTTAAGAAAAAAGAAAGTGTTTTGAAGTCATGGCCTCCAAGCCCTCTGTGCCTCTTTCCTTTACACAAAGACCTTCACTTTCCAGCTCATTACCACCACCTACAGATTCATTTCCTATCCGAGCTCGCGTTAGTATTGATGATGATGATTCTTCTGGTCCTGAATTCCGTGTTCATGAAACTGATAACACTGGCACTGATACTAGTAGCGTCGATGGTGGGTTTGAGTCCGAGGAGTTTGCGAGTGGTGAAGAGTTGGCAAGTGGTGACGAGTTTGACACTGCATCGGAGAGGGTATTTCCAGGAGACCCAGATGAGGAAAACCAGGTAGGAAATGGTTTTGTTAATAAATATCCAATCTTTGGGCTTTCTGTGAGGTATCAAGATGGGGAAATTTCAGAAAATGACGTTATAGGAGAGGAGGAGGAGAGTGATGATATTGATGAAAATAACTATGCCATGGAATTGAATTCGCAGCAAGTTAGGCCCTTTGCTCAGTTATCGATGGATGATGATGAATTTGATGAGTTGGTTGGAGATGAATCATTGGAAAGTGATTCTGATGATGGAAAATCTTCAGGTCTTGTTAAGCTTCCTAGTTTTGGAGTTCTGGAGAGGGTTCACAGTGCGCCTAGAATTAAGCTGTCGGATATTGATAAGGATGAGTTGTTGACAAATGGAGATTCTTCTCTTGGCATTCAATCCGTGTCACCACTGGAAGTTGATAACGAGGACTTTGCTTTGGATAAAAACTCTGGAGCTGTTAATGATGTTTCAGGTTCTGATCGTAACACAATTGGAGTAAAGGATTCAATTAATGACTCTGTCTCCATTAATTTGTTTAATGAAGAGGGCCACCTTGTTATACCTGAATCTTATGGCGAGTCTTTGAAGCAGAGCACAGAGAGAGTTCTTGTAGAACATGAAGAACTGTTTAAAGATGATTTGTCTCTTGTTAAGGACTCTGTTTCAGTTGGAAAAGTTGAGGCTGATGGTAATGCAATCATACCATCAGCTCTTGACAAGACTTTAGGCCAGCTGAAAGAGGACACCTCAGAAGAAAAGCAACCTCTTGAGAAGCTGGAGCAGGAAAATATTACTGAAAGAATCTATGGGAATGACCATGCTTATGAAATTGTAGGGAACCCCTCAAATGAGACTGCTGAGATTGTTGCACAAGAGGTGAAAGAGAAACATGTTGGGGTGGATTTGGATGAGCCTTCTACTGGTGAAGAAATCGATTGTGGTAGCAGTTGTGAAAGTGTCGCTCCGCAGGGATTTGGGAATAATGAGAAACTGGAAATTGTAACTGGGCAAGATGGTTTTAGAGGGCTTGAATCACCTGCATCTGAAGTTGAAACAGTAGTCAGTGGTGTTCTCACAAAAGGAATTCATTCCAACGCCTCTTTGCTTCAAGCCCTTGAAGCTAATGAAGTAGAATATGCATGGCAGAGCAATGCCAATTCCCTTGTTAGCAGTGATGAAGTCAACCTTGGCTCAGAACAAATAGGAGTAAAAGAAGGTTTTCCTTCTATTGATGATATTGAAGATCTGATTTTCAATGCTTCTATAATGAAGGATAAAACCGTTTACAGTGCAGACAATCATCAACACCAACTCCAAGAAGTTGAAGGGCATGCAGTTTCCAACTTAAATGAAGAAATGGACATAGAGAAGGAGCTGGAACAGAAGTCATTATTGAATCCTTCTGCAGTCGAGACACTTTTGAAAGCAGTAACTGGACCCGAATCTGTTGAAAACAGTGTCGCAATAGCCTCTAAGGATGGTTCCAAAGTATTTTCTATGGAGCAACCTGTTGGTGTAGGTTCCTCATTCCACCAAGCAATCCTAGCTTCAGTATCAGATGTGGTTGGCAGTATAATGTGCAGTACAGGTACAGAAGATAAGAAGATATTTGAAAAGATCGAACTCATTATGCTGAAATTTTTGAGGCTTGTTCACCGATTGGGATCTTCCCCTAAAGACTCTATAGTCGCACAAGTGTTGAACAGGCTAGTTGTACTCGGAGAGGGACACCGGAATCAAGGGTTCAACCTTGAAGCTGCATGGAGAATGGCTATGCAGCTTGAAATGGAGGACAAAGACAGTTTAGATTTCTCTTTGAACATTTTGGTTCTAGGGAAAACTGGAGTTGGAAAGAGTGCAACCGTGAATTCTCTCTTTGGTAAGAAAAAAGTCCCAATTAGTGCATTTGAACCTGCCACAACTGAGGTGAAGGAGATTGTTGACACAATTAATGGGGTAGAGCTAAGAATGTTTGATACTCCAGGTCTTCGATCTTGTCTGAAGGAAGATGCTACCAATCAGAAAATATTGGCATCCATAAAAAGGTTAAGGAAAAGGTGTCCACCAGATGTTGTCCTTTATGTGGATCGGCTAGACAGCCATGCAAAGGATCTCCATGACTTGCCATTGTTACGCTCACTTACCAAGTCACTGACTACATCAATATGGCAAAATGCCATTGTCCTGCTGACCCATGCGTCTTCCTCTCTACCTGACGGGCCATATGAGTCGTCCCTCAACTTTAACTTGTTTGTTGCACAAAGATCCAATGTCATTCAACAAGCCATTAGCCAGGCAGTAGGTGATCTGCAACTAATGCATCCAAATATGATGCACCCTGTCTCTCTTGTGGAGAATAATGAAGCATGTTTAAGGAACAAAAATGGAGTGAGTTTCCTTCCTAATGGAGGAAGTTGGCAACCCGAGTTATTACTCTTATGTTACTCTCTGAAGATTTTATCAGAAGCAAGTTCTCTATTCAAGTCTGGAGATCCCTTTGATGACAGGAAGCTTCTCGGCTTTAGGCCTCGTTCGCTGCCTCTCCCCCACTTGATCTCTTCTCTATTGATGTGCCACCCTCACCCAAAACTTGCTGCTGATCAGATTAATGACAATGTTGACTCTGACGTAGAATTATTGGACGTATCAGATACTGATGATGAAGATGAGTATGACAAACTCCCACCGTTCAAGCCTCTCAGAAAATCCCAGGTTGATAAACTCAGCAAAGATCAAAGACAAGCCTACTTTGACGAGTATGATTATCGAGTGAAACTACTTCAAAGGAAGCAGTGGAAAGAAGAGGTGAAAAAATTGAAGGAGGTGAAGAAGAAGATAAAAAATAATGTTGGTGAAGATTGTGCTAACCATGAGGAACGTGTGGATAAAGAAGATGGGAGTCCATCAACTGTGTCAGTTCCTTTGCCTGACTTTGTTCTTCCACCTTCCTTTGACAGTGAAAACCCATCTTATAGGTACCGAATGTTGGAGCCTACAGCTCAGCTTCTTGTGAGGCCAGTTCTAGACTCACATGGATGGGACCATGATTGTGGTTATGATGGTCTTAGCCTTGAAGGCAATCTTGCTCTTGCTGATCGCTATCCGGGTGCATTTTCTGTTCAAATCACAGAGGACAAGAAAAACCTCAGCATCGACCTAGTTTCATCGATTTCAGCTAAGCATGAAGATAATGGATCGACAATGGCGGGGCTTGACATCCAGACTGTTGGAAGGCAGATTGCATATGTCCTCAAAGGAGAAACCAAGTTGAAGAATTTCAAGAACAACAAAACATCTGCTGGAATATCAGTTACTGTACTTGGCAAAAGTGTAGCAACTGGACTAAAAATGGAGGATGAAATTGTAGTTGGAAAGCACTTGGCATTGGTGGGAAATGCTGGAGCAGTGAGATCTGGAGGTGATATGGCGTATGGAGCTAACTTCGAGGTACGGCTCAAGAGTAAGGATTTTATCCTAGACCAAAATCAGTCCACTCTAGGTTTGTCTCTGATGAAATGGAGAGGTAATCTGGGTATTATGGCCAACCTCCAGTCTCAGTTCTCTATCAGTAGAAACTCTAAACTGGCCATCCAAGTAGGACTGAACAATAAGCAAAAAGGGCAGATCACAGTCAAGACCAGCAGCTCGGAACTGCAATTCTCACTCACCGCTATGATTCCGATTCTGCTATCAATCTCTAAGAGGATCTTTACTAGCACTTCTGGAAGAAATGCTGACATGTTAGATCACTAGTTAGCTGCACAAGAGTGGCTTCTGTTAACTTCTTTTTGTAATCTATTTTTCTTAAGGTCATTGCGTGATCTAAAGCTAAAGCTAGTAACGAACCTCATTTAGTAATAAGCATTCATGTTTCAGTATCTGGTTTATGTATGCTTTCTCATTTTCAGTTTGCCTCCTGGAAACATGAAGCAACATGCAAACCAGGCCAGAACAAAAGTTAAATAGACTTACTTACAGGTGAGAATATTTAGCAAGCCAAAGATTGGCTTGGTGGATATTTTGGAGGTATTTGGTAAACAGCTTATCAGTTACTTTTTAACTTATTGACTAAAAGTTAACTTTTTGACCATTTAAAAAGTTATTGATGTGTTTGATAAATGACTTATTGGTCATCTTATTTAACTTCAATAAGTTGATTTTTAAAAGCTCCATAAGAGAAGCTTTTGAAGTTAGTTGTTTACGTAATGACAGTATTGTTCTCCACTTTACTCTCAACTTTTACTTTGTGTGTTTTCAAAGTTGGGTTTTTTGATCGGACAATTATGTCGTGAAGTTTGGTAGAATATAATAAAAGGGTTAATTAAATTTTTAAATCTTTATTTAATTTTATAATATTATTTTACATTTAAAAATACCATAATATTAAGTTTTTGAACGTAAAGAGTCACATTAAATTAATATTTTTAGTATATAACTGCTATACATTATATTTGTGTCATACTATAATTATAGATATTTTTAATTTATTAAATAATAAAATTCAGACATATTATATGAAAAATACTAATATGTTGTAGCTCACTGTATCATTCATTTTAACGTTGGATTATTATTATTATTATTATTATTATTATTATTATTATTATTATTATTATTATATTTTTTATTATATTTTTTATTAAAGTTATAAACTTAATCTTTGTAAAATTAACTATCTATACCTAAATTCTTATAACAATATTCAATGAAATACTAAGAAATATAATATTTATGTCCTTATATTTTTTTAAAAATCATACCCTCGTAATTTATTTTACACATCAACAAATAATACTAAATAGCTAATAGCTAATTTTACCAAATATTTTTAATAAATAATTAAAATCATCCACTAATTAAATTAGTTGATAGAATTAGGTAATGGTTAATATAATTGGCGTTTTGTTAACAGGATCTTTAGCCCCACCTTGTCAAAACCGGAAACAAGAAGTGTTTTTGGGTCTTTTCAAGCAACAAGTCCAAGTTCCAAAATTGATTCTTTCCATATTTTAACACTTTACTAGCATGCATACAAGGTAAAAAAGAACAAAACTCAATACTTGGTATTAACTTCTTCAAAAAATGTCTGGCCCCATGTTTGTTGGAACTTACAAGGGGTTGACCAAAAAGATGTTATAAAATCCCATATTCAGAATTATTCCTTTTCTGACAAAAATGTTCTTTGGAGTATTGATTTGAAAATTGGACTGGATAAATTAGATGATCGATCGGCTATTCGATTAGTTTGATTTTTAAAAATCAATCTTTAATTAAATCAGTAAGAATCAGTTAAAACCGGTCAATTGACCGGTCGAATCGAATGGTTTAATATTTTTTATTTTTAATATTATTTGATATTTTTATTTTTTAAAATTACTAATATTATATATAATTAAATATAATTATTGTATAATTATAATGTCATACTGGTTCAACTGGTGATTAAATCGACTGAGAACCAATAAAATCTCTAATTCAATTTCCGATTTGAGTTTCGAAACTTTGGTTTGTACCATTTTGGTTTTAAAGAAAATCGTATTGAACAATTGGGCTAAGCGTGAAAGAGGCGGAGGAAAGGAAAATGAGAACAGGGAATGGTTCGAAACGGAGTGTATAAGAGAAAACAGAGGCTGCTTGGATTTATCTATTATCCATACACAAAAAAGCAACTTTTTTGCTAATAACCAAAGTCCATCATTGGCTACGTTCTCACCAACATGGCCATGGTCCAATCCTCTTCTTATCGGGTACGTTTCGATGCCCATATGTTCTTTCTTCACTGTCTGACTTCACTTGCATTTGGCTAGCTCTTCTCATTTCTCACTTTGTCAAAGTTTGTTTCTTTAAATTACATAGAGTTGGCCTCCAATGGAGTCTACTGGTTGGGTTTATGATGGTTTTGGCCGACGTTTCTGGGTTGTGCTTGAATGACTTGATAGTGTTATTACGTGGATTAGTTGGTTTTGTCTGTTTCAGGTTCACCATTTGTTTGAGGAATTGTCGGATAGAGAAAAGAGTATAGAAGAGCTTAGAATTGTTAATGGTTTCAGCTTTAAGTCTTTTGAGGATTGAGTTCTGGGTATGTGAAGTGCCCCACGTGTTCTTTTCCATGGCTTACTCGCTTTTGCTTCCAGAGTTTGCGCATTGGCTTGACCAATTCGTTGACTTGGTTATGCCATGTAATTTGCCCTTCACATTACCATCTGAAGTGTTTATCAAATTTTCTTCTACTCTGGCTTCAAAGTACATACCAAGTTCTTGTGGTCTTGACTCTTGAGTTCAAGTTTTTTGTTGAAATGCTGATTGTGTTGCGGTATGGTTTGCAGGTTTTGTCACGAAGGAGTTGCTCATCCTTTAGGCATGCTGCATCTGCCAACTTGTTCTGCCCTCGTAGGGGCTCCTCGGTTACAGTGCTGTCATTTGTAAACATTGCAAGTAATTGCGCATATTCCAGTAGTGAGGCCCTATCTTCGAAGCGAAGATCTAGAGGGCCTGTTATGGCTGCTAAAAAGGCAGCTGAAGGTGTGCAAATTGTTGAGTTTACTCGTTGGATGATGTTGGCCGCAATTTTTTCAATTGTACTCCTGTGTCTCATCCAAGTCTTTTATCAAATTGAATGGAACTCTTATTTTACTTGCATTAAATTGTTCAGGGGAAAAGCAAGGGGAAGGAAAATACAAGCATACCGTTGATTTACCAAAAACAACATTTGGCATGAGAGCAAATGCTTTGGTGAGGGAGCCTGAGCTTCAGAAATTATGGGATGACAACCAAGTTTTCAAGAGAGTTGTAGAAAGTAACAATGGGGTGAGGTTCACAACTATCCTTATTGTCTGTTCTATCTAACTTGTTGACTTATTTGTATTAACTTGGCCTTTCCCAGGGAAGTTTTGTTCTTCATGATGGACCTCCATATGCTAATGGTGACCTGCACATGGGACATGCATTGAATAAAATCTTGAAGGATATAATAAATCGTTATAAGGTGTGTTATTGTAATCTGCTTGATGAATCATCATGAATTGGTGAAAAAGAAGAGTTTGCCTTTTTTCTGTGGGGCTGGGGAGATGGGTGGTATTAGTTTGTCTTGCCTTTTCTTTTCTCACACGATTCTTACATGTGGCATTGGTGTCACTTCCCATTTTGGCAAAGTAGGCCATACATGGTGTACAAAAGATATTATGTGATACACCAATGACTGAAAATTTTGGGTGTTGTTATTGAGATAAAAAACGGCGTCATTATTTGAACTTGATACTTGAGACAGAAGTGATGTGATGATTAATAAGAACTTTCATTTTATTGGATTATATAATACCTTCATTAGTGTTCTTATTCTTATTTTTATGGTGGTCTTGACTGGACAGATTCTTCAGAATTATAAAGTTAATTATGTACCGGGTTGGGATTGTCATGGTCTGCCAATTGAGTTAAAAGGCACGTTTTGCTCCATCCCCTTTTCTTTTCCATCCTAGTTCTTCCTGGTAATTGCAATGCGACTTTTGTCTAGATAATCATTCTTGATATGTTGGGAAAAAAGCTGATACGAGATTTTACTGGACATGTTATCTCATATGTTGATTTGATTTACAATGGTTTTACTTTTGTTGATAAGTTTCAATGTAGAAAAGGAAAGTTGGGAAGTCATCACTTTCTAAAACGTGTTAAGGAATCAATTGAGTTAAACATGTGAGTAGAATTTCAAGTTGAGTTGCTCTCATGATGGATTACACAGTCCTGCAGTCATTGGACCAGGACACCAGAAAAGATCTTACACCAACAAAACTAAGAGCAAAGGCAGCAAAATTTGCTAAAGCAACTGTCAAGACTCAAATGACATCATTTAAGGTACATAAACTTTGAAGCCAAGAGCCATCTTCTAGAGATTAAAGTTGGTAATAAATTGGTTTTATTTGCATTGAACAATGTCTCCCTAAACTTTTGATTGATAGCTCTTTTCACTTGCAGCGTTACGGAGTATGGGCAGACTGGGATAATCCTTATCTAACTCTAGATCCAGAGTATGAAGCTGCCCAGGTAGCTGATACACCTTTTCTTCATTATGCTTGTGAGTGATAATGATTATATGGAACCTCTATGGGACTTTTTAGGTATCTCTCACAATCTGATATAGGGCTACTGGTGCTGCCTTTTGTTATTGTTTTCAGTAAACTTGAAATAATAGAACTGAGTAATATATTGTAGTAGATACATCTCTTGCTACGAGTGGCCTTGGTAATCTATCTTTGAATGAATGTAGATAATCCTGTTTTCAAAAAGAACAACTGCCTCTTCTGCATGGGATGCAATAAATTTCAATTCTCATCTGTTATTAGGACTCAATGTTTAATTTTTTATTTAATTATAGATCGAAGTGTTTGGCCAAATGGCCCTTAAAGGATACATCTATAGGGGCAGGAAGCCAGTGCACTGGAGTCCATCATCACGTACTGCTCTTGCAGAGGCAGAGTTGGAGGTAAATTAGTTTGTCTGTGATACTGAGATGTTCTTATCTCTGTTTCCGCAACATCTAATTGCCTTTGGTAGATTTTAATTCGTAAATTGTACAAGTAACATTCGTTTTGCTGTTTTGTATAGTTGGTTTGTGCAAGATCTTGTTCTTTAATGTTATTCTATCTGAAATCCTTTTAATTGTAATCATCTTTTTCTTCTTGGTTGGCATTTGCACCATCTTTCAGAATCCTCCCATCTCTCTCCCGGTATCTGAGAGTTTCTTTTATTCAATCTCCCCGGACACTGTCTTTACACAGATTGAAATTTATATTCTCAGATATACAACTGACAGCATTCTTACCACTGACAATATTCTTCTAGTGAAACCCTGGCGTCTGTTCCTTTATGTTCGTTGTCTACAAATTTTCATAGTATTCCTCTCTACATCCATTTGAATGCAGTATCCTGAGGGGCATGTTTCAAAAAGCATATATGCCATCTTCAAGTTAACTAATGTTCCTTCAACTTCTGGTGGGTTCTTGGATGAATTCTTTCCTGATCTTTACTTAGCTATATGGACTACCACTCCCTGGACTATACCAGCCAATGCAGGTATATGTTTCGATAGCTTTATGGAGCTTTTAAACAAGTCGTTATGCTGTATCTGCAAGCCCTTGTACCACTTGCATACTTTTATGACCTTTGTCTTCTTAATATTTTGGAGCTTGTGTTTTCAGCTGTTGCAGTCAATGCCAACCTTCAATATGCTGTGGTTGAAATCCAATCCAATTCAGAAGATGCGTCTACATCCTCTGGACATAAGAATCGTAAGCTGGGAAATGTTCTGAAGGAACAAAAGAAACATTTTCTTGTCGTAGCATCTGAGCTTGTGCCAACTTTGGAAGCAAAATTGGGCATTAAACTTGTTGTCAAGAAAACAATGCTGGGGTCAGATCTTGAGAACTGCAGGTTTGATAGGAAAATTAAGTTTTGTACTTGAAAGGTCTCATCAAAATGCAATCATATGAACATCAGTTTCCTCACCCTGTTGACTAGGAAACTAAATTGAACTTGCAATCTACCACTGATCAACTAGTAATCCCATCTGTGTTCTAAAATCTCTTTTTAATTTATGTTTAAGGTATAGTCACCCGATAGACAACAGGAAATGCCCGATTGTTCTTGGAGGAGAGTATATTACTACAGAATCAGGAACTGGACTGGTGCATACAGCTCCAGGTCATGGTCAGGAGGATTATGTAACTGGCTTGAAGTATGGGTTGCCCATTCTTTCTCCTGTTGATGATGATGGAAAGTTTACTGAAGATGCTGCTACGTTTAATGGGCTTGATGTGCTCGGAGATGGTAATATTGCTGTAGTTAAATACCTGGATGACCAAATGTCTCTGTTAATGGAGGAATCATATGGTATGTCAGAATCTTTCTATTAAATTTGTTGCTTATTCTGTAAATCTTGTGTAACTTTGCTCTGCACTTTAGATAAGAAAAGAAAGCATACCCGGGATTCAAGATTTCTTTTGTGTTATGCAGAACACAAATATCCATATGATTGGCGCACAAAAAAACCTACAATATTTAGAGCCACTGAGCAATGGTTTGCCTCAGTGGAAGGGTTTCGCCAGGCTGCTATGGATGCAATTGGCACTGTTAAATGGATCCCAACTCAGGTACTGATTGTTGGTAGTATTCTGTTGTTTTGGCCAAGAATGCTCTGTATGATCAGCTCTTTTTATGCGCTGACACTGAAAAGATGTTGCTTATCATACATGCTATGTGTTGTGGATGGCTTCGTTGGGAAATATTATACCAGAAAAGTTGATATTCTCTTTTATTTTCAGTTTATTGTTTCCTACTCCGTAGGTAGTTTAGAGATATAGGACTTCTATAATTATTTTCCTATTCTTATCCCTTAGGAAGTTTAGAAGTATAGGACTTTTATTATTACAATAAGACTGATCCTTATTTAAAGGAACAACATAGTTAGGAAT
>JANVCL010000214.1:46455384-46476501 GCA_026546855.1 Erythroxylum incrassatum | reverse complement strand
AAATAATCCAAGGGTAATTTTGTCCGAAAAAACTCAAATGGGCATCTTGAATGAGATTACAAAACACAGGGGCTAGGGTTAACGAATTAAAAACACAGGGGCTAAAATGAATAATCAAGTATATCACAGGAGCTCTTTTATGTTATTTGCCGAACTTTTTTGATGATATCAATTATAGTGAAATTAATGTTTATTATTTAATAAGATTATTTTTTAGTCAAGGGTAAAAATGACATATAAAATAATTAAATTTATTTTGATTGTGTTCCAAATAATATAATTCAATTCAATTCTAACATTACGAAATTTGTTTTAGATAGCATAAATTAAATTAAATTCAATCTCATTAATGTAATTAATAAATTCAATTTGAAAGTTTATAGTATCGGCCTAGCAGCCTTTAGTGAGGACAATGATTAACGAGTTTGTATATTTTGAGCGAATATCACAAACCAAACCACTTCTTAGAGGAATTCTCAATGACAATACTCATTGTCAAACCTACTTTTCCGAGCTGCAGGAATGGACCCCGAGAATTGGGTGACAACGGAGGGAATAAGGTGCTTCACATGTATCTTTGGCATCTTTCGATTTATAGGCCATGCAGTTGGCAAAATTGTGCTCCAGCTGTCTCCACACATTCATAACCCTACGATTCATCAAAAATGGCTCTTCAGTTCTCTTTATCATCCCTTGGACCTGACCATGCATATACAGCTTCCTTTGACCTATCCTCTTTGAACTTTGTGTAAACTTTGTCCATTTCCACACAACTGATTCTTATAAAACACTCACTTCTGTAACTTCAAGACATGAAACCTTAAAACAGAACATGTTTTCCTACGAACCCTACGATTGCTTTGATCAGATTGAACCTTTAAAAGGTATCGATTTACCACACACAACACAAAAGCTCAATGTACTCAGGAAGAAGATCACAATACACAAAGTCAGTCACCAGCCTACATCTACATACAACAAACAACCATTACAAACTCAGACGAGGCTAGTAAGAGAAGAGGATTATTAAAGACAACCAAGAAGAGTTGTCACATGTCTCTAACTTCAAACATGTTACGATTTTTCACGACAATATCGTACATGTGCAAGGGCTTCAACTTGCAGAAGTCTTTGGGGAGAGAGATGAGGTGAACTGTGGATCTTTTGTGGAACTGAAGGAGGTCGGGATCATCATAGTACCTCTCCCAGCCAAGTGAAGACAGCTTGCGTTCAAGGCCAGCATAGGAAGTGATGACTTCATCGGTGGGTGTATGGACTAGCACTTTCCGGCGAGCGCTAGATCCCTGCCGGCCTCCTTCCAACGAATCCGCACCTGGGTTCTCCACCAACCGAACCACACCATTCTTGAAGATCCAAACTCCGGACATTCTTGTCTAGTATTGGATTGAAAGGGAAGTGAAAAGGAAGAGACTGTGTTGTATGTGTAAGTAATGTAGTTGTAGAAGCTTGGAGATGGAGTTTGCAATGGGATGATGAGGGGTATTTATACTAAGTGATAAGTGGGGTTGGGACATCATGAGCATGCTTGAGGTGAAGTGTTTAGGGATTAGCTAAGGTTTGGTCCTACTTGAAGACGAAAGAGTCTAAAGATACAATATTTTCTCCTCGACAATTTTTAACAGTCATTTTTACTAATTTAAAAGTAAGATTATGTATTATTACATATTTCAAGATTTCGCATGTCCGTAAAATTTTTATTAAATTATTATTGTTATTTTTTAAAATTGTTATTTATGTTATGTAAATCAAATGGATTGTTGGGTATAAACAATAAGTGATAAATTCGATTCAACTAATTTTTTATGTATTTATTTAAAATTTTAAGTAAATTTAAAACTCCCCTTATTACGATTTGAACTTACAACTCATTTAAATCGAGAGACTATTAAAAGAAATTATTATATCGATAGAACTATCCTTTCAAGATAAGATTTTTATTTTCTAGAGCCATAGTTGTTCGAGACAAATGTAGCATTGCATCAAAAGGATTGAAGAGAATTTAGGTTAGGGATGTTCCCTTTTCAAAGTCTTTTAATGTGGGAATCTTCTTTTTTTGCTTGTGAAAGAAAGATTGAAATAGAACACATATTGAGAAGATGAATTAGACTTGTTCTAGAGAAGGCTAAAGGAAAAGGGACTTTGTGTACAAAGTTTGATGTGTTGGTGTACGTAGCTATCATAGACTTATTTCTTGCACTCTACGGATTAAAATTGCTGATATTCGTATCCACAAAGAGGAAAAAGAAGTACAAACGATAGCAAATAGTGATGATATTGTAATCACAAATTTTTTTTAGGACAATGAAACATAATCTTTTAAAAAGGATTTCACCAATCAACAAGCATCAAGAATGAGACTCGAATTTGATACTTTGTCCCCTTTATCCAATTTGGTATATTTTAATTTTGGAATTTATTAATTTCTTCCAAAATTTTTGATCAATTAGATTATTGCAATCAAGCATATACATCTTATGTACGGTTTCATTTTAAAGTAATTTAATAAACATATAATAAAGGAGCAGGGCTAAATTTAAGAAATAATGAATAAGGAATTAATAGGATTGAATTGCAATTTTCATTAGTGCAAAGAAGGGACACTCAAGGTGAAGGTGTAGGTTCTTTGTTTCTTAAAAAAACATGATTATTTGGTTTACTTGTACTTCACTCGATCAATTTTTGCTGGACAAATTTGATGATTAACCTATATAAGATTGTTATTAGTGTTGCAAAATCAATTTAGAATCCAATCAAACTCATAATAGGTGGACAGATTAATTTAAAATTGAATTAATTCAACTAAAATCAACCAAATTGGTTCATCATTGGCACAAATCCTAATATAGTGTTTTTTTTATATAGAGATATTTTCACATCTAACATGATCATAAATTTGCATCATTCACTAAGCATGAATTAGTAATTCCCCTTTTTAAGTTCTATTTTTTAGGTGCTTCCTTAAAATTATGATTGGTTGAAGGTTTATTAATGGGATGTAATATTATTTTATCGTTTAAGAGAAGGATTTATAATAGAATAAAATCGAATAGGATGGAAGATGGGAGTTTCATATTACATCTCATTCCATCTTAAACAGTAAAAATGAGAAACCTCCGATTTAAGAGGTTTTGGATGAAATGTAAAATGATAAACAACTTTTCACTATATTATATTATACACCTTTCATCCAAACAACATTTCACTATGTTACATTACGAGTCTTTCCACCCCTCTCAAATAACAATATTATAATATTACATCCATTTACATTCAATTTCATTATAAATCATTCCATCCGTTAAAAACCTTACGTCCAATCAAACATAACCTAGACTAATTGTTGATAATTACTAATAATTACCAACAAAAGGTAATTGTCAATCTTTATATTTTATTCATATAAATTAATAATAGCTTGTCCCACAGAAATTAAGAGCGATAAAGTAATTAGTGGTACCTTAACTTTCACTAAGATATTTATGTGATCGATGGTGACTAGAAAAAATTGAGTGATATATATCTACTAATTCGAGACAACAAAAAACAAAGAGGACCCATTTGGTGTAGGGCATTAGGGTTGCATTCTTTTTCTCTACGTACCACCTTGGCCGGTCTCATGTATCCTCTACATCGTAGCCTTTGCTGTATTGTCCAACGAAAGAGACTTGTAACCCGACCAAACCCAACATTCCTCTCCTCTTGTCAAACATGTCTTCCTCAAAATACCTTGTTGTCTTGTGCCTCGATTGATTCTTGTTACACTATCTTTACATATAGGCTCTTTTTTCTTGTTCATGCAAAAATTTCAGGTGCTAAAGTAGTACTCTTGATTGAAACAAGCACCAACTTGGAAGATGCTTATGGAGGGGTAAGAAAATCTGAAAGGGATTGATTATGAAGTTAGAGGTTGGATATGAATTTTCCCTCTTCAAGATTAAATCTAGCTAGCTAGTAATACAATTTTCACTTTCAAGTTGTTGTATATATATTCTTATGAACAGATTACTCAGAGAATTTTAATCCAACTCCCCTTTCAAAATGGTTCATCCAAGTGCAAAATGTTTGCTGAGTTATTCCTCCATTCTTTTTGTCATTACAACAAAGTTAAGTTTTTGTTACGTTTTTTTAACGACGGTTCCTGTCAAACATCACAAAACTTGAAAACTTTTGGCGACGATTTCAAAACTTGGCTACGTTTATTGAAATCGTCACCAAAATTTCTGTTTTTCGACATTTGACAAAGGCATCGCAAGCCTTTGATGACACTTTCATCAAATGTATATTCGTAGATTGATATGTTCTTGGAAGGAATAATTGATCTGCCTTAGGTACATGGAAAAAAGAAAAACTACTTTGAGACACATTTGTCTCTATGTTTTTGCCTTTTGATCTTGTCTTAAATCAGTGGTGATGAGAATTAACTCGAGGCTCCACATGAATTGAAAGCTCTCTTACTCATTCAAAACGTAGTAACCTTTTATTTATAGGAATTAATTCGTTAGATCTCATGCGATTTGACCTATTATTAATGTCTTTCGACTTTTTAAAAATATCAATAATTCTTTTAGAGTTTTAGTTTTATTACAGTCTGGATTACGACCCAACATTAGGTTTATGTTTAGGTTCCAACGTTAGTACATGTGATTATTCCCTTAGAAAGGCCAACATTTTAAGATCCAACTTTGTAATGAGGTAAGATATTTGTATCCAGTTTATCTTTAATAAGTATAGGTCTTTTATTCTTAACCTCTTCTTTTTTAAGAAAAGCACCCATCAATCTTAACCACCAGAGCACAATGTTGGCTTTTGTTCTTGAATTGTTATTTCTTGTAAGGTCTTGATGGCCAGACATGTTTATGCGTTGTTTTGGTTCTTTAAACATCCATAATAAAGAAAAGATTGTGTCAGGAGTTTTCGAATTATTTTTAGTTTCAAGTTAAGTTATTTGAAGAAGAGTTACGTACTGTACGAGTTAAGGTATGCTCGCACTTACATGCATTAATTATAAAGTAACAATATTTTGGGAAATTCTACAAAGGGAAAAACTATAAAGAAAACTATAGGGCTTGAACTAGAAATTAAATCTGTAAGACAAGAGGTTGAAGGTTTAAACGGCTCAACTGGTAACCGGTATTGAACCGTCATAAAATCGGTTAAAAATTAAATAAAATTATAAAAAAGAAATATGATCAAAAGAGACTGTCCAATTAAAAAGACTACGCAATGAATGGAATGATAGGCACACCAAGATGTGTCATCATGCTTTTCATATATATCAGTTATAATAATAGAATTCGTTACATGACAGAGAGGAAGAGCAGCTTAGCCATACACGTGTATTGTAATGATACAATATGTACAGAAAGAATAATACAAAATGAAAAGATTTGATTCTAAGTTCTAACATTCTCTCTCAAACGAGAGGGTACCAAAGTCAGAGGATGAGTTAGCGCCTTGGTGAAGCAATTTGCTACTTGATGAGATGAGGGTATATAGTGAACATTGATAAAACCAGAAAGTATGAGATCACGAATAAAATGGATATCAATCTCTATGTTTACTACGTGCATGCTGAACTGGATTGGAGGCAAGAGCACGAGCACCTAAATTGTCACACCAGATCATAGACGGTTGTTGTAAAAATAATCCAAGTTCAGACAATAATGAACATATCCACTTAACCTCAGCTGCACCATCTGCTAGAGCTCGATATTCAGACTCCGTGCTTGAGCAAGAAACAACTCTTTGTTTACGAGAGCTCTAAGAAACCAACGCATTTCCAAGATATACACAAACACCAGCCATGGATTTTCGATCATCAACTTCTGTGACCCAATCTGCATCAGTAAATGCAGTCACCTGAAGATATTTGAAAGGCTTGATACGTAGACCCAGTTGATAAGTACGTTTAAGATATATGAGAATACGTTTTCCTCCTTGAAAGTGAGTGTCGGTGGGCTGAGATAGAAACTGGCTAAGTTTATTCACTGAGTAAGCTATATTAGGTCTGGTGGTGGTAAGATACTGAAGAGATCCAATAGCTTGATGGTAGAGAGATGGATCTTTCATAAATGTTCCATCATTTTTTGTAAACTGACGTCCATTGACCATTAGAGTTGGTATTGGTGCACAATCCATCATGTTAAATTTTTTTAAGATATCGAAGGTATACTTAGCTTGACTCAGATGAATGCCCACATTGTCTCTGTAAATTTCTATTCCAAGAAAATAGTATACAAGACCAAGATCCTTTAAGGAAAATAAATTGTTTAGCTTCAGAATTAGAGACTTTAGGTGGCCGGGATCATTACCGGTGATAAGTATATCATCGACATATATAAGAATAAAAACTATGAGCTTCGTTGTACGTAGGAAGAAAAGTGATACATCACTTTTAGCATTCTGAACTCCCTAACTCAATAATGTTAGGCATAGTCAATCAAACCAAGCACGAGGTGTTTGCTTAAGTCTGTAAATTGCTTTTATCAGTTTACACACATCATTTGGACGTTGACGATCACAGAAGCCTTCGAGTTGGTGCATGTAAACGTTTTCTTGAAGAAGACCATTGAGGAATGCATTATTAACGTCCAATTGTCGAATTTCCCAACTGTAGGTGACAACAATGCTGAGAAAAATTCGGATTGTTGTTGGTTTTACCACAGGGTTGAATGTTTCTCTGTAATCAATTCCTGGTGCCTGCTGGAATCCTTTTGCTACAAGCTTGGTTTTGTGCTTGAGAATGGAGCCATTTGGTTTAAGTTTGTTTTTGAAAACCCATTTGCAGTCAACCAACTTCTGTGTACCGGTGTGAGGAACAAGGATCCATGTCTTGTTTCGCTGAAGGGCTGTGAATTCATCAGTCATAGCTCGTTTCCAGTGTAATGAGGTGAAGCGCACCGTGAAAGGATTGACGTTGATGTGATGATGTTTACGATGGGTATATTAAAACAAGAACAAAAATAAGGATACGCAAGGTTAGGTTTTTTTGACACCTCTCGAAAACTTGTTCCAAGCAATCCAGATGATCAAAATAAAACCCAGAGACGAACAATCGACACGCCACAATTGAGAAAACAATTGATATGTGAAAGATGACTCGGAAAGTAACAAGAACAAGAGAATAATGTTCTCCCTAAAGCCGACGGCACTCAAAACAATGATCTCCTCCTTCTAAAACCCTAAAACATAAGTATTTGTACCTAGGTTAAATAATAATAGGTTGGGCTAAAATACTTGAAAGCTCAAAATAAAACGAAGTCCAAAAATTAAATAAATAGGTCTGATATGCTGTTGGGCTTAAGTGATGAAGCATTAAATAGCCCAAGTCTTCCTGTCTTCAAGCTCCAAGTGTATCCGATCCAAGATCCTTCTCAAGATCCTTACTCCTGCTCACATTGTGAGGCCAGGGCATCTGTGACATTCCCAGGTTTTGTGAGTTGAGCTGAATGGACAGATTTTTCTGAGTGAAGTAACCCAACAAATGGATGTTTGGGATTCTATATACCATCCTTTGTTCATGTAGTCATTGGGTGTGTGTTTGTTTGGATCTGTCTTATTTCCTTCACTTCTGCTTTGCCCATTTGAGCTCAATCCATCTTTTAAAGAAGACCTGTGACTTGATAAATGAGGCTCATGTGAGGAGATTATAGTTGTTGGAGAATTATCCGTTGAGCCAACTTGTTCTTTGTCATTGTTTAGAGATTCTGTAATGTTGCTGCTCTCGAGATTACGACTGATTTCTTTGTTTGGAGTAATAATCAAAGGAATAGTATAATCATTCTCGGTAGATGTCATTCGTCGATTTAGAAATCCTGCAATGCGTGGAAAAAGTGAAGCATCAAACACAACATGTCATGAAATGTATATTTTTCCTGAGGAACTGAGACACTTGGATCCCTTATGTTGAGGAGCAGGTCCAAGATAAACGCATTTCTGACTTTGGAATTGGAACTTATGCTCATTGTATGGTTTTAGACAAGGACAACAAACAAATCCGAAAGGTTACAGGGTTTTATAGTCAGGTTCTATGCTGTAGAGTTGAAACAGAGGAGTTAATCCTTCAAGCGTAGGTGTTGGTAGCCGGTTGATTAGATATACAACCATTTTAAAGGAATCTACCTAGTATGTGAGAGGTAGCTGAGCTTGAGCTAGTAATATTAAACCCATCTCAACAACATGTCGATATTTGCGTTCTGCTCTCCCATTCTATATATGCAGAAGTATAAGGGTAGGTGAACCTCATTCCTATTCTTGCTGCTTGTGTAATGTTCACAAAGGGTTTGTATTTAGTTCCATTGTCACTTGTATGGTTTTGATTTTTATGTTAAAGTAGTTTTCAACTTATGCTCGAAACAGGTTAAATGCATTCATGGCTTCACCTTTGTGTTTCAGTGGATATAGCCAGGTATATCTACTATAATCATCGACAAAATGAATATAATTAAAAACGATGGCCACTTACTGATTAAACTGGTGATGCTCCCCAAAGATCCGTATGAACTAACTCCAAAGGAAAAGAAGCATAAGATACATGTTTGGAAAATCGTATCTGTTTTGATTTGCCATATTGACATGCTTCACAAACAAAATTCAGATGTTGAACATTCATATTACATTTATTCAATATTTGCTTTAGAACTTTATCACTGGGATGTCTTAGCTTATAGCGTCATTTTAAGAATTCTTTCCCTTTATGTGTAAGTGACATCAATGAACTTGAGCTACTGGAGCACGTTCAGACATCTGATACATTCCTTGGTTTGCTATCCTGCGCAATAGAGGACGACTTGTCTTCTTATCCTTCACATCACAACCGTCATTAGTAAAATGAACATCTACTGGATTGTCCTTAGTGAGTTTATTAACACTCATAAGATTTTTAGTTGCAGAAGGGACTAGCAATACATCTTTAAGGTGGAGTCTGAAGTTACATACAAATAGAGAGGTGGTACCTATTCCAACTACGCAAGTTGGTTCTCCAGTGCAAGTATAAAGATGAGTCTTACCTATATGATTGACATTCTCCAGTTGATTAGCGTATGGAGTCACATGATAGTTTGCTCCACTGTCCATATACCATGATGGATTGAAGATTGTTTGTCGATGAGCATAGTACCCTTTTGATGAGTTACCATAGAAAGCTTGTGGGGCATAATGGTTCCCAAAACCACCATCAAAGTTAGATGGAGGTTGAAAACTTCTACCGAAACGATGGTAGCAGTTTGCTACCACATGTCCTGGTTTCTCACACAGGTGACAGTATGGTCGATTTCCATTGTTGAAGCCTCCTCGGTTTCCTCAGCCTCGACGTCCTCGAGAACTACCACGTGATCCTCTTCAGGAACCTTGCTTGATGGTATTAGTTGAGGTTTGATTATTAATGTCATCTCGTTGAGCAACATTCGCAGTGGGTTGAATAGATAGAGTGGAGAAATGGTTGAGTTGCTCCAAACGACTCTTGAAGGCAAGGAGAGTAGATTATGCTTCAATCTAGGTAAGGTTAGGTTGATCAACCAACTTTACTACAATAACATTATAATCTGAGTCAAGACCGTTTAATTTATGGAGAATAAGATCATCCGTTGCAATAGGAGCTCCATCCAGTGGGGGTTAATCTGCGACACTTTTCATTTTGCTGATGTACTCATCCATCTTCATTGAATTTTACGTGTTTAATGAAGCTCCAACTTGAGCATCAGAACGCGTGATTGCATTGACGCACAGGTGAGATCACGAGCGGTGTGGCAGTGTAGCAGTTGAGTTCCAACTTCTTGGGTCATTGTATTACATAACCAACCAACTAAAAGTCGGTCTACAACATACCATTCTTTAAAGATTGGATTTGGAATCATTTCTGCTCCTTCAGAGATGAATCGAGAGGATGTCATAGGGAGCCATTGATATGTGACTCAAGGAGATTTCCTTCAATAAGTGGTAAGACAATTGATTCCCACACGGAATAGTTTCCTTTATCCAGCTTGATAGAAGTTGTTTGGTTGGAGAATTAAACAAAGAGTATGTTTTGGAGGTGTGGGTAGATGGGATAGAAGTAGCAGAAGACGTGGAAGACGCTACTGAAGAGGAAGCCATTGAAGAATGAAGAGCTCTGATACCAAGTTAGAAAGACTACGTAATGAATGGAATGATAAGCACACCGAGGTGTGTCCTCACGCTTTTCATATATATCAGTTGTAATAACATAATTTGTTACATGACAGAGAGGAAGAGTAGCTTAGCCATACACGTGTATTGTAATGATAAAATATGTATAGAAAGAATAATACAAAATGTCAAGATTTGATTCTATGTTTTAACATGTCCTTATACATCAAAAAATTTGAAGTTTAATTCAAAAGAGATATTGTGAATTGAAAATTAACTTATTTATTTTAATTTATAAAAACTTATTAATTTACAAAAATTGACAGATTAGTTAATAAACTAATCAGTTTTTAATAATAAGAGTTATTAAAATAAATCAAACAGAAAAGTTAAAAATTAAAAAAATTGAACGTCAAAATTAAAAAAATTGATCGGTTCAAAAATTTGATTGTTAAATTGGTCAAACCATTTGAATTTTTTTAATCATTGATTATAATAATGTCTCATCAAATCACTTCACAAATTACAAGATAGGCTTATATGTATTTATTTCATCCTCACAGTAATAAATTCTTGTGCAGGAATTTATTCTGCACAATAATAATTTTATATTAAAGGATTCATAATATAACGCATACTATGATATTCTTATATTCTATATGTATAACATATTATATTGAGTTTCCCTCTCTATAAACTCTAAGAATAGTTAGAGTATTGGTGAGTGAGAAAATGGTGAAAGGTGAATGAATTATCCATTTGAATATATCTTAAAAATTAATAGAAAATGATTTGGTTATCTTTGATCAGGTTTTATACCTAAATTATATTTTTGATTAAAAAACAATTAATGAGTTGCATGAGAATATAGTGTTAAAACCTATGATTAATTGTACTGGTTTGATTGATTTAACCGTGATAGCCTTGAACCCATCAACTTTTTAATTTGATTTATTTTAATAACTCTTCCTGTTAAAAATTGATTAGTTTGTTAATTAATCGACCGATTTTTATAAATCAATTGATCTTTATATAGCAAAATAAACTAATTAATTTCTATCTAACAATCTACCTTTTCAATTCAATTTAAATTAAGGACAACTTCTTTTAATCATAATTTAATTTTTAATCAATTTGATGACAGTCTAATGTCGGTTGTATACTTAAAACCTTAAATTTTTTATTTTACTGACTTAACTACCGATGATTTGGTTTTTAAAACATTAGTTAAAACATTTGGAATTTAGGATCAATTCTATCCTAATTAAGAACGAATTATAGGGTTATTTTTCTTGTTCATATTCCCAAATTCCATGAAAATGAAAGGCTCAATATATAATATAATAATCATGATAAAGACAGGATTAGATTTCTTAACACTTAAGATGGTGTAATCCATGCATCCCTTTAATGCCGTTTAACAGTCACTGGTCTCTATGCTCGTACCTATTTTGGAGTTTTATTAGTTGGTATCCATTACTTAAATGTTGAATCTAATTATATATGTAGTTAATTTATATTCTATACTAAGTGTTTAAGTATTAATATGATATATTATTATTTAATTTTGAATTATTATTACACTAAATTATGTGTTTAAAATATATAATTTATAAATATTATATATATATATATTTTTTTTTTGGTATGTTTCAACTTTCATGCGTCTCTTGTTTACTTTTCTTTTTTATTTTTGTATTTGACTAATTTGTTTGTAATTCAATTAATTTCCCTCTCTTTTTTAACTTATAACATTTTGAAAATAAAATTTCAATTTTATTTTTATTTTTAAATACCGTGTTTATGCAAAAATGGGAAGTCTCCAGTTACCTGCTAATGAGTGATCGAGTTCTTAGAGTGAGGAGCATACGGCTAGAAGGTCTTGTGTTCAAAACCTACCTACGCTCTCTCAATTGAGCCTGTAGTATAGGGTTTGCATAGTGCAGAGTACCCAGTTGGCGTGATTGGTAAGCTATTGCATCAATCCAGAGATTTGATTTAAAATAAATCAAATAAAAAAATTAACCATTCAAAATTTTTACAATTGAACTAATCGAACCAGTTGAATTGTTCAGTCATCGGATAAAGAAAGCAACATTTCCTTTGGTACATTGTAGCTCAATGCCTTCCTCCTTTTGATTTAAATCAAAGTTAGTCGTTACTCATTGGCAATGAATTAGGTGGGTCTCAAACCTTTTCAGCTTAATTTATAAGATTGAGTTTTACTCGAAGTTAGATTAAATTTCAAAAAAGAAAAAAAGAATTCAAATATTGTAAGATCTTTACTTCGTTTCAAAGTTTTAAAACTAGTTAAATAACATCGGTCGTACACAGGACGGTGGCAAGTACTGATCTTCAAGTGACCAAGTGCTTAACCAAGTGAGCAAGCATGCATGCATATGCATAACATCACATCCCACATTAAGAACAGAGATTATAAAAGATAACCAAGAACAGAAGGTTCTGTTGTCACATCTTCCTAACTTCATACACGTTAGGATTTTTAAGGAAAGTATCGTACATGTATATGGAGGTGAACTTGCCAAAGTCTTTGGGAAGAGAGATCATAAGGTCAACGGTTGATCTTTTGCGGAACTGAAGGAGGTCGGGATCATCATAGTACCTCTCCCAGCCAAGTGAAGATAGCTTGCTTTCCAGGTCACAATAAGAAGTGATAACTTCACCAGAGGGTAAGAAGACTAGCACTTTCCGACTTCCGTGTTATAAGGGCTTAACTCACCCCTAAAAGTTAGCTTAAGAAGGGGGAGGAGGATTTGCACACTATTATAAGTTGTTAAATGCTCTTACAGTTGTTCGATGTGGGATTCCTAACACACCCCCTCAGTCCAGAACATAACTGGACATCTGATGGATATATTGAGCAAAGGGACATAACCGAACACCGCCCCAAACCATCTTGGAAGTTTTTAGAGTATTAAGATAGCTATGCTTCTTATAACAACGATCAATAGTGTGACTTTCCTTCCCACAATGAATGCAAATCGGTGTAGAATTTTTAAAAAAAATTCTTTGGTGCAGAAGCAGGAACACCCTTAACAGCTAAAACACTGACGTCAAAAGCTAAATATTTCACATCAGAAGCTAAAGTTCGTTCTTGTTGAATGACCAAAGAGAACGCCTTATTCAAGGAAGGCAACAGATCCATTAATAAGATTTGGGATTTGACGGTAGAATAATTTTCATTCAACCCTTTAATGAAGACCATAACTTGGTCATTTTTTTGAAAATCCCTAATGTTCCTAGAAAGACCACATGAACACTAAGGGTTACAAGAATAAGATGGAAGAGGTCTCAAGATTTGTAACTCATCCCACAAGATTTTTAGTTTAGTAAAATATTCATTCATAGAGAGTACTCCTTAATGACAAGTGTATATTTCAAGCTGAAGATCACATATACGAAAAGAGTTGCTTTGAGAAAACCTTGCTTTAAGATCGTTCCAGATCTCATAGGCAAAATCTAACCATGTGATGGACTGTGCAATGGATGGGAAAGCAAAATGAATTAGCCACGAAATAACCAGATTGTTGCATCTCTCCCAGGGGACAAATAAAGGATCGGAACGAAGAGGTTGCAGAATAGACCCATCGACAAAGCTCAATTTGTTCTTGGATAATAACAACATCTTCATAGCTCACTGATGATAATTCGGGCTTGTGAGAACTGAAGACACAAGAACTAGAGTAGGATTTTCATTCACATGGAGATAATAAGGACTGGAGGGATTATCTTCTGGTTTTGACATTAAACCAGAAGTATGAGTATTAACTGTCCAGGCATTATGATTAGCCATTGCAGCAAAGTTCCAAGAACGTAAAGAAAGTAAAGAAACGATAACGTTTCTTGCTAAGACGAAACGAGAAACAAGAAAGAGCTGGAAAACCTTAGAATGTTTCCAGAAGCATTAGAATAGCGGAAGACAATTACTCTGATACCATGTTAGAAGAGCCTAACTCATCCTCAAAAGTTAGTTCAAGGGGGAGAAGTTTGCACATTATTATAAATTGTTAAATGCTCTTATACTTGTTCGATGTGAGATTCCTGACGCTCTATTCGACGACTTTGCATCTATATTCTCCACCAACGTCCTAACTCAATCGTTTGTGCGTCTGGACATTCTTGTGTAGTAATAATTCTTGTGATATTCTTATATTCTATTTTTATAACATATTATGGGGGTGATAAAATAATGAAGGATGAATGAATTGAGCTTGCGAATATACACATACTCAGGGGAATACAACTGAAGTTGATAGAAAATGATTCCCTTATCTTTGACTAGGTTTTATGCCATGGAATAAGGCCATCAAGAATGGTACAGAGAATAAAGTGCTAAAAAAGTAATGATTAAGAAATGATTTTTTGAATGGTTTGAAGGTTATCTTGCTTAAGCCAACATCTTCTATATTTGAATATTAAAATGTTTGTTCTTGATTTAATTTTTGAAAAGAAATTTAAGCAAAATGACGTTGTTTTTGTTAAAAACGATATTATTTTGCATTTTTAATTTAAAAAATAGGCGAATTCATGTTTTGATTGTCCATGCCCGGCTCGACTCAAGGTCCGACCCTTATAAGCAAAACATGTCATTTTCTTGAAATCAATATCATTTTGTATTTTTTATTTTAAAAAAATGAGTAGGATTTAAGCTTAAGCCGGGCTGTACAAGACCCTATCACCATGGTCGTTTACAAAAATTTATCAAAAATTTCAAATATACCTACTTCAAAATTTCGAGGGTATTGATTATAAATTTGAAGTGTTTAAAAGCTTTATTCTTTACACCAATGTTGATGCTTTCATTCTATCTCTTTTTAATCAAAATTCAAAGTTAGGCATAAAACTTAATTAAAGGTAAGCAAATCATCTCTATTGAGTTCAATTGTATTCCCTTAAATGGCCAATTTATTTATCTTCCATCATTTTCTCACACCACCAATCCTCAAGGAAACTCAATATGTACGTTATACATGTATGATATAAATTCCTTCATTTTGTTTTTAAGGAATCTAAATTTTATTAAAATAAAAATATTTTGAAGAACATTTACATAACTATTATGGTAGTGATCATCATGATTACTATGGCCAATAGTATTTAAAATATCTTTGCACACCAATAAATAATTTAAAAGTGTATAAAAGTAATTTAGATAATATTAATCTTAATGTCTATAAAAATTATTATTTATTATCTAATATGAAAAATTCACTTTAAGAGAGAATATTTACTTTAAATTAAAGATACTTTGGACATAAATAAGAAAAAGACCTGTTGATT
This sequence comes from Erythroxylum incrassatum, assembly GCA_026546855.1. NCBI lineage: Eukaryota > Viridiplantae > Streptophyta > Magnoliopsida > Malpighiales > Erythroxylaceae > Erythroxylum > Erythroxylum incrassatum. The sequence continues at coordinate 46,461,075 of JANVCL010000214.1, read as the reverse complement.
AGAGGAAAGATGCTTCTCCACTTGGCATTAATGATAGTATTTAATTGATAACTAATTACATTTTCATATTAACTTTGTACACACAATGTCCTTTTTTCTTTAGCAAGTTCTAATCCATACCCTTAACCTGTTATAGATTGAATTATTTCTTTCAAAAGATTCCCATATTAAAAAAATACACAACATATTAAAAAAATAAATAAAGTCCTTTTTTCTTTTTTCCATACCCTCAACGTGTTATATATTTAATTATTCCTCTTTAATTCGACTAAGAGCAACCTTACATGCCAATGGTGTTCCAACCCCTCTTCTCACTTGTATATATATCTCCAAGCTTTTGCAACTATATTACTTACACATACAACAAAGTCTCTTCCTTTTCACTCCCATTATAATTAATCATCTAACTAGTTACTACATAACAATGTCTGGAGTTTGGGTCTTCAAGGACGGTGCGGCTCGGTTGGTGGAGAAACCAGGTGAAGATTCGTCGAAGGGAGGCCGGAAAGTGCTAATTTACTTACCTTCCGGTGAAGTTATCACTTCATATTCTGACCTTGAAAGCAAGCTATCTTCACTTGGTTGGGAGAGGTTCTATAGTGGTGATCCCGACCTCCTTCAGTTCCAAAAAAAATCAACAGTTGACCTCATCTCTCTCCCCAAAGACTTTGGCAAGTTCAATTCCATTTTCAAGTACGATATTGCAGTAAAACATCCTAATGTTTTTGAAGTTAGAGAGATGTGACAACAGAACCTTCTGTTCTTGGTTGTATGTAATAATCTCTGTTCTTACTTAGAGCTTCTAAGTTCTAACATGGTTGGTCGTGTTGTTTCCTTAACATGGGATGTGATGTCCTGTCATAAAGTGGGCTTGTAATTGGAATAATGCATGTATGTTTGTTTGCTTACTTGGTTTGAGCAGTTGCTGACTTGAAGAGTATTTGTGATGTTATAGTTTTACCATTGGAGAATGTGATTTGAGCTTTTGTGTGCCATAATCTTTTATCTTTTAGGGGTTTAATCTGATCAGCGTGGAGCAAATTAGCCACAGAATTCAAAAACATGCTCGTTTAAGGTTCATGTCTTAAAGTTAGAAAGTGTTTTATATTAAGAAAAAGGTTTCATGAACTTGCAATTGATAATAAAATCTTCATTATTCAAATTTTGGCTCGACCTATTTAAAGATATTTTAAATTACTATTAGATATATTTTAAGAGACGCTTAATTCACAGAAGATAATAAGAATAGGATTGAGAATGAATATAGTGAAGAATGAGAATAGATATAATCATTATAACTATGATGGTTGGTCAAGATGAAAGAATAATTACCATTACCATTAATGACAGTTGGTTTGTTAAAAATGTTGAGAAATAAAAATTTGTTTTATATCAAAATTTAAATGTATATTTTTAATTTGTGCACCCTAATTATAATGACAAAATGTTTAAAATCAAGTATTGCAGTTTTTCCTTTCCACTAGCTCTAAAAGAAAAAAATACTCTAGTATTTTTCTACATCAACGTATCATTAGTTACACAATATCCTTAAAATATAGTTTAATCACTCAAAATATTGTGCAATTCATCGACACAACCATAATATCCACCATTCCATTACTATATTACAATCAAGTAAGATAATTTAATACAATTTACATTCCTGATCTAATAATGCAAATGATGTTATATTTTAAGTAATTAATTAATAATAATTACATTGTAATTAATTAATTTTATTTTAATTAACTAATTATATTATAATTATAATTTAATTAATTAATTAAATTTTGTCTTGATTAATTATTTATATTTTATATTTTAATTATATTTAATTAAAATTTTTTAAAAATATTAATGTTAGTAGGAATCAAACCCATTCCTCCCACATATGGAGGGCATGGACCATTACCTAAAACTTGGGTATTAAAAAACTATTCAATCAATCGTAATAACCAACTAACTATTACCATTTATTCCATTTCCATTGTTATATTCTTATACTCTTTAACCAAGCACCTAAACTTTTTTCTTTTATAATATTAAATTGTTTTATTTGAAAATTTACATCTAAAATTAATATATAAAATTATTTATTACAAAAATTTTATGTTTTTATTTAGAGCCCGACCTATCTTACCTATCTCGAGATAGACGGTTCAACCCGACTTACTACCAAACCTAACTAGAAACCCAAAAGAAATGAACACATGATTGCAGTAAAGGAAGTACGGTTGAATTTAATCTAACGTGTGGGTATATGTATATATATGTGTGTGTTTGAATTAATTGTATATTATGAGCTATCATAAGATTAAGCTTGATCAAAGCGGTCTATTAATGTTAAAGGTTTTGGGCTATATGACATATAATAAAGTATGAGCTTTAATGTGTAGAGATTTAATAGTCTAATTTCTATTTTATGATGGGACAAAATAAAAATAAGATAAATTATATAAAAAGTTAGGATTATTGTCCTTGAGTCATACGAACGATAATATTTTCTGATATCCCATCAATAAAAAAAGATATGATTTTTAAGAGAAAGCAGACGTACATATTAACATAAAAGACAAATAACTACAAGATTCAGAAATCCTGTTGTTCTCGTGAATTCAGATATTCTTAATGATTTGACACAATTGTTTATATGGTTAGTGATATTTTTCACTGTAAAAAATTAAATTTCTGTCAAGTAGTACCAAGAGTCTCTTTCGTATTAGATTATTGAAACTTTTTTTTAATTAGTTGTCTTCCATATGGACGGAGTATTTTTCATTTCTTTTGTTATGATTATTTCGGTATATACATAAACCTTTGAGTATGTTTCGGTTAAATCCTATTGAAGTCTTATGGTTAAAAAAAAAAAGCCACTAATCCTGCGTTGACGATTCGTTGGTTGGAAAATGTTGTGCCTTTAATCATCCACCGAAACAGACCACGATATGATGTGTTGTTAAAAGCTTTTAATATCAATCCAATAAATGTTCCTTTCTGTTGTTGTTTTAATAAAAGGCTTTAACGGTGGCCTTTCGTACGTTCCTTTAAAGGCCTAATGCCCCTTTATGTTTTAATAAAAGCCTTCACCACTTGATAACAAATCATAAAGCAACGTTAATTGGGTTATATTTTAACCATCGAATGAAGTTTGTTTCTTTCTAGTCTTTTCTCCTTCTTAAAAACTTCAAGACCTGAGTCATATTTCTAACTATCTAAGTGTAGGACAAACATACTCTGCACTCATTTTTTCTGAGGATCTTGTGTATCAAAAAGTCTATGACAATTTGAGATTGCATTTAAAACAATTTCTGCTACTAAATTAGAATTTAACAGGGAAAGAGTAAGAGTATGTGAAACAAGTAAGGTTTTTAAGAGAAAAGATGAGAGTTGTGCCTGTGAGCTAGGAGAGCTAGAGGGGGCTTTGGTATCTCGTCCATCATACTTGGAACTTACAAAAGGGTACATACTTTCAATCCGACTTTAATTAGTTGATGATCTTATCCAAACGAGTTGCTTTCGCCAGTTTAGTGTCATAGTTTCCATGTGTGCCCTTTGGAGTCCCGCTGTGGTATTAGAGACAGGTTATGACTCCTACTCCTATATCCTATATGATGGCAAAGTCATACGACGAACATTTTCCTTCATTATCCAAGAGTACTGATGAATCAACGCGGGTTGTCTATAACCCTTATATCCAAGCCACAGGAATCTCTTCACAAGGAATACTTATGTCAAATCCATCTGTTGAAGTTCTCAACTGGCAAACATCAAACGCACTAGCACAGAACAAGTTCTGAAAAGAATTGATTATAAGCTGGATAGAATCAGTCAACAAAATCATGCTACTCATTATAAAGTCGATGCAGTTTCTAAACAGATCCAACAAATGTACCAGTCATACAAAGCTCAGATTTAGCAACAAGAAGCTGAACTTCGACAATACATGCATATACTTTAGGATCTTGAACCAAAATTTCTTTATATAAATTATAATTTATGTTTCTATAGAGTTAGGTATAAAACCTATTTTAGAAACAAATAGAATATTTGGTCAACTGAATATTCAGCCACTTCTATTATTTTATATTTGGTTCATACATAATGATTCGGTATATGCATTTTTGGCATAAATCAATTACACAAGCTTTTGGTTTATGTTTTTTTGCATGAAAATTGAATTCAATTAACTAAGGTTAATACAATCAACATTCAAATTGATCGTTCAAGGGATATTTACATATTGGTATAATTAATTTTATTAATATTGTGAAATAAATTGATTGAAATAACAAGCTACCAAAGTAGTCTTTCTTGTGTAAATTAATTTATTTTATAATATTAAGATGGTTACGTGTGTGTAATTCATGCAAGGATTAACCAGCCCAAAGGAAGGTTAATATTTTGGCCAAAATACATATACATATGTGGTGATAAATATGTAACAATTATAAGGTTAGCTATGTGAATAATTAATCAGTCCAAAAAAAAGGTTAATTGTTTGACATTTTTGTTATTGTCAATATTTGATTACTACACCAAGAGTACAACTTGCAAGTTAATATTTATGTCCAAAGACTAAATATTAATGTTGTGCTAGGTATCTTGTGATGGGCTTTACCATTGTTTGATTTTATATGATTATGTGGAATTTATGTGAATTTGTTTATTGGTTGTTTTTTGTTCTTTGTTCAGTTGCTACTTTTGCTTCTGCTATTACTGCTAGCATCAATTCCATTCTCATGATTAACGGCACAAACTGTAAGGCATGGAAAAAGAACGTTATGATTATTCTTGGTGTTATGAATTCATGCCTTGCATTAAGAACTGCACGACCTGCTGATCTTATGGCTAACAGTTCCTCTGATAATAAGAGGGACATGGAAAGGTGAGAACATCCAAATCATATGAGTCTTATGATCATAAAGCGTGTTATTTCGGAAACCTTCAGGGGCACTATGTCCAAAAGGGTAACGACTGCCAAAGGTTACCTTGAGGAAGTTGGAAAGATGTTTGCCAAAAGTGAAAAGGCTTAAACAAGTACGATTTTGGCAAATCTTATTTCAATGAGGTATAAGGGAAAAGGAAATATAAGGGAGTACATCTTGGAGATATGCCATCTTGCTTCGAAACTAAAGGCACTAAAGTCAGAGCTATTTGAGGACTTATTTACGCACTTAATTTTGATATCTCTTCCTGCATAATTCAGTCAATTTAAGGTTAGTTATAATTGTCAAAAGGAGACTTGGACTCTAAATGAGCTAATTTCTTGTTGTGTGCAAGGAGATGAAAGGTGTTGCTCTGAAAGGACAAGAACTTGTAAAGAAAGAAGGGTAAGGAAGTTGTAGGTGTCACACCGGAAAAGAAACAACTGAAGAAACAGGATAAGGCTATTGCCTATTTTTTCTATGAAAGTCCTTCACATAAGAAAAAGGATTATACCAAAAGGCACACATAACGTACAAAGAAAGGTTCATTTCTGGCTTTGGATTGTTCTGAGGTTAATTTAACTTCGGCACTTATACACACTTAGTGGCTAGATTCTGGTGTTACTACTTTCATCAGTCTGTCTATGCAGGGTTGCCTAAGCTACGGAAAGTCAATTGATGGTGAAAGATGTAAACGATCTAGAAGGGGGGTTGAATAGATCTTTAAAGCTTTTCGCAAAGTTCTACAAAAAATCACGGAATTAAT
>JANVCL010000214.1:46420537-46437866 GCA_026546855.1 Erythroxylum incrassatum | reverse complement strand
CGTTTTGTCAGCAATTTTGTATTGGTTCACTTTCGTTTTCGTTTGCTTCCGAATTCGATTCGCTTCCATTCATCGTTTTCGTTCGTTTTCGCTTTTGATCCCGTTTTGCTTTCGGTTGGGATCTGGTTTCGAGATCGGGTTTCAACAGTCATAGCTATTAAAGATCAATTATTTGGTCATAAAGGGTATTGACACGGAGAAGTGACATGATTGGAGCATTTAAGAACTGAGAACATGTGAGTCGATTCGTTACCTTAAGGACTTCACCCACTTGTGTTTGTAACACAAATATCCAGTATGGGTGTTGTAATGTCGTTAGACACTGCCAATAAGAGGATCGTTACATTTGCTCCATGTACATTTGTACATGTTTAAGTATTATGATAGTATGACGGTTACTGGAAAGATGATCATCATTTAGCCTCAGTATAAAGTGTCATCATACATTGTCATAGTACGTATAAAAGTCTTAAGATTTGTGTCAATCTTAAGCATTTGAAGGTCATTGGGCATATATACAGATTGACCTTATGCCTATGTCATTTAGACACATACAGTTTAACATAGATATCTATAAAGTTTGACATGACATAGTGAGATATAAGTTTTTAATTCTATAAAGGTTCTCTAATGCAGTTTAGCATAAAGTTGTAACATAAAGGTTTTCTCTAATGCTGTTTAGCATTTGGTGAGAGAAAACAGAATTTCTCTACTGCAGTTTAGCACATGCGGTTTAGCATAAAGCTAGAGAAATTGAGACCTACAAGCGAAGATGATACAATTTAGATTATAAAGGTATCATCGTAGTTTGCCACACTCCATTTTCCCATTCATGTTAGTGGGGTATGTATTTGTGATTGTATTGGATCTGTGTCACATAGGACACATGTATTTGATACTTTTCGGTACCGAAAGCCTTATGGGACAGAATGATGGACTTTCGTTATCTTTGGATCAAATATTTTGTTTTCAAAACTTAATCGACTATACAGTAACGTGGCTTAACCGACTTTTCAAATTGTTTTTAAACTAAAGTCTGCTGCAATTAATGTTTATCCAAGGGGGAGATTGTAAGACATTTTTTGTCCTTAGGGGTAAATTTGTCAATGTCTCATAAAGGTGGACTAACATTAATTGCAATTTTGGTTTTTAAATAAATTATCGGTTAAGTGACGTCATTTGATCCAGATAAAGATATTAAAGTGGACCAATAAATGATCTAGAATAATGGGTCGAAGTTCGGGTAGAAAATGGGTCCCTTTCAGTGTGGATCGGGTCCATATCGGCCTTTTGATGGGGAAGCTTGATATGGAAGCTATATAAAGGTAAGGTCTCCTGCAGTTACTTAAGAAGAGGATTCTCGAACATAAGGTCCTGACCCATTAAGGAAGCTCGGGATTTGAGAAAATTGTAGAAAGACCTTGCCCGTGAGCCGATGAGCACTTTCCACTAAAGCCCTAGGAGATTCGGAGTCATTTGGAGCTCGGAATCCACATCGGAATCAGAGATAAAACCGAAATCTAGGTATTCCGCATTACCTTCGTTTTTGATCCTTTCACGGGACCCTGGGGTACGTAATAAAGAACCTACTACGTACTAACATCTTCAAGTGATCATATTGAAGAACTCTAATTTAATTACAATTTTTATTTTTATTTTAGAAGTTTATGATTGTTTTTATTTGATAAATGATTTAATAAGTTTTTCATTCAAATTTAATATATTTTTTATACTAATATAAACACAACAACAACAACACTCGTTAAAATTTTCGCAAAAATGTAGAATTTTGGAAATTTAGTGATACATTACCTTACCTTTACCAAGTAAAGAGATCGTTTTTTATAAATTATAATCATATTTTATCATCATCATTATCATCACTATCATCATCACATCTAATCTGAAATTTCGCAATGAAGCAGGATTTGAGGAGGTCTGATAGTACGCAGTTTTACCCCTATATAATAAAGAGGTCATTTCCGATAAACCCATATGCAAATGAAACAATATAAGAATGATGCAGGTTACAGAGGAAAAAAATACAACTAGCGCAATAAAATATTATATAAATAAAATTACAATAAATACATATATAAATGAAATTATTAAAATTTTATAAAATATAAAATTGTGAGTTAAATTTCAATCTAGAACTTTTATAATATCTATTTTGAATTTTAAAATTAGACATATTTTATATATTAATTTGAGCCTAGACTAAAAAATTTTATTTTTAAATTAAATTTTAGTTAAATTCAATCCAATGGAATCTTCCCATCGCATCTAGAACTTTTTTTTTTAAGCATACACTATTTGAAGTTGAAAGTGTCTGAGAAGACTATTCAATTACTTTCTAGAAAATTTACAATTCAACGCCTTAGAACAATTTCAACATCTGTAAGCTAAGCCACTTATATTATCTCATAAAAGTTACTAGAAAGAGATTAAATATTCCAAAATTGATTATTAGTTTCTAAATTTTACATGATTTAATAAATTTAAAAAAGTCAAGCCATGGGGCCGGTATGACTTGAAATTTATTTTTTCAATATTATTTCACTTGAGATTAAATTTTTTGTTTCCATTAATTAGGTCCAATTATATTTTATTAAATCTTATTCACACAAGTATGTGGATCAAATTAAGAAAAATAGGATTGAAATATCCTAATGAAAACAACATGTTTCAACTTTGTTCCATTATATAAGCAGCTCGATTCATGGACTAGCTTTCTGGCCTGTGTTCTTTTTTATTTTGTTTTTTTGAACATCTGTTTCTTATTTTTTTTGTTGCGTGACTTTGAACACTTTTTAGTTTTGTTTGTTTCTTATTTTTTAATAAAATCTAACCATATGGTAAAAAAAAAAAGAGAAAACAATTTAGGTCTGGGTCAAGTTTGGTCTACTCGACCTAATCTATTGCTATTTAATTATAAATAGTGCTTACACGTAATTATGAAAATTTTAGATAATTATTAATTACGATGCATTATGTATTAAAATTTATTATCAATTAATTAAATCATTCTTGTAATTTGTGTTTTAATTTTCAAAATACTTATTTTAAAAATATGATTAATAAATTATTATGTAATAATTTTATTTTAAGAACATGATTAATAAATTATTATATTAAAATAATTGTTTCAACAAGTGAAAAATATAAATAAGAAAATAAATAAATAAAGATAATATATGTTGACCACAGATTCCTTAAATTGTCGAGAAACGGTGAAAGAAAAAGTCAACGTTGTAATCAACAACTGTCTCTTTCTCCTAAGAATATCTGTCTGAAAATCTGAAGAGAAGCGACGGCGATGGCGGCGGCGGCGAAGAAATATCATTTCTAGAAAATACCCTCGATTGGAATTCCTCCATCTTCTTTCTATTTTCCAGGTTCCCATCTTCTCTCTCTCGCATTTGATCCTGAACTTTGGCATCGTTTTCTGCCGCATCTGTTTGTTCTTGATGCTGTTGGTTGTTGTGTTTTTGATCTTTTATTGATGGATTGGTGTTTTGTGGGGTAGCTTAAAGAGAGAGAGATCGAGAGAGGGAGAGAGACAGGAGGGAGGTGGTTGTTGCGCGGGAAATGCAGGAGCCAAACCGTCTTAAACAGGCGCTGATTGAGGCAACCGCCGGAGCCACTGCCGGTGGTGTTTCGCGTACTGTTACCTCTCCTCTTGATGTTATTAAGATCAGATTCCAGGTTATTTATCTCGTCCATGCCTTAATTTCCATAAAGATCTTTGCTTCTTTTGTTTTGTAAATATATGTATGTATTTGGTTAAGATTCATTGACGTTTCGTTAAGATTAGAATCATGGATGGCAGTTGTTTAGTGGATCTTCCACTTCTACATTGAGATGGGCATACAAATTTGGGTGATAAAGGGAGAAAGTTCTTACTTCTTAGGATTTATGGATTAGGGTAATTCAGTTTGTATGCAATTATTTGATAAATTTATTTGCCTTTTCATGTAGTTGTAGCCTTGTAGGAGATTCTGAAGCCTATTGATATGTATATTTGATCCAGGTTCAACTGGAACCCACGTCTTCGTGGGCTTTGCTTCACAAAAATGTGCATGGACCATCCAAGTACACCGGAATGTTGCAAGCAACAAAAGATATATTCAGAGAAGAAGGATTGCCGGTATGGTGAACTCTCTTCGTGATTTGACGAATGCATTGTCGAGCCTATCTTTTGACAAGTTTTCTGGTTTGTGCATCCTTTCAAAGCAAAGGGAAATCAACCAAAATCTTTCAGAATATAACTTTTGGGAAGTAGGTGGCTTTTCTGCGACTAAAATATGTTTCTGATTTTGATATTCTATCCAGCTCTAAGTGTAGCAAGAAAAAGGAATGTTCTTAGGGAGCTATAGTTCTGTTACTGCTAGTCTGCAGAGAACTTTGCTTATATTGTGCTTTTTCATATAATGTAGTTGCTTGTTTCAGGGCTTTTGGCGTGGTAATGTCCCAGCTTTACTCATGGTTATGCCATATACATCCATTCAATTTGTGGTGTTACAGAAATTGAAAACTTTTCTGGCTGGTTCTTCTAAGAAAGGTATTGGATGAACAGATCAGGAATTTTTAAAATTATCAGTTCTGCAATTTTATCTCATTTGTGGCGATTATATTTATGGTATTTCACATTTAGATTGCCATTGCTTTCGTGTCTTACATGATTGTTATTGTGCTGTAGAGGATCATGAAAAGTTGAGTCGTTATGTGTCATATGTAAGTGGATCGTTAGCAGGCTGTATGGCTACACTTGGATCATACCCGTTTGATCTTGTCCGAACAATATTAGCTTCACAAGGTGAACCTAAGGTATGAAATATGACTGTGATCTACCATGTGGCAACAGTTCGATTTTTCTTTAAGTCAGTTAAATGGCCTTTGATTGGTGGGGTTTAGGATGTCCTTTTCTGTTTCTTTTCCTTTCCAGAGGTCCTTTGTGTTCTTCTTTCCATTTACCTATCATAACTTGATATGAAGTGTTGGTGAGGACTAAAACAATCCTGACACAGCATAAAGAAGAATGTCTAAGTGGTAGCTACAAATCTTAGACAGTTAACTTGCCTAAGTCAAGTTTAAATTTCATTATATAATTTTAGGACCAAATCCAAATGTTTAGCACATCATTTAGTTGTTGTGTTATATAATCTAAGAAGTGTCTGCATTAGGTTTATCCAACAATGAGGTCTGCATTTGCTGATATTATCGGAACTCGTGGCATCAGGGGATTATATTCTGGATTATCACCAACCTTGGTTGAGATTGCTCCTTATGCTGGCCTTCAGTTTGGTACCTATGATATGTTCAAGCATTGGACCACGGTATGAGTTTTAGCTCTTGTTCTCTGTTTAAGATGCTACTCTATAAAAGTTACGATCTCTTTGGAGGGCAGAAGCAGAACTGATACTTGCTCATTTATTCTTTTTCTGGATTGTCACCATTTTCCCTTATGTATTCTCAAGTTATGAATAACTTACCAAATACTACGTGCGGTTTACATATTCGTTTCAATCATTGGTGAATATTTCATTCTGATTTGTGTAAACATATGCTTAGCTTGTTTGAATTGTGATACATTTTTTACTGGTTTGATTATAGGCCTGGAATCGTTACATCTCACCTGAAGTAAGCTCAGCAGACACTGAACTCTCAAGCTTCGAGTATTTTGTTTGCGGGTTTGCTGCCGGGACATGCGCCAAACTTGTTTGCCATCCTCTCGACGTCGTCAAGAAAAGATTCCAGGCAGGTTTTCGTCCTTATTGAGGTCTCACTTCATAGATTCTTTTGCTTTCATATGCTCAGTTTCATCTCAGTACTATAAATTATCTCGTGTTAACCTTATCGGAAGTTTGTGAGCATATCAATCTTTTAAGCAGTAGCAACAGGACCAAATCAAGGCAGTCACTAAGTAATGGTCATAATTATGCATGACTTCTGAATAATTTTCACTTTTTGGTCATCCCTTTGCAGATTGAAGGGCTACATAGGCATCCAAAATATGGTGCTAGAGTTGAGAACCACGCCTATAAAAGCATGTTTGATGCATTTGTCCGAATCTTAGAAGCAGAGGGTTGTGCTGGTCTTTATAAGGGAATTCTCCCTTCTACCATAAAGGCCGCACCAGCCGGAGCCGTAACATTTGTCGTTTACGAAGCTTTGCATGATCTCTTAGATGCTACTTTGAGTTAATATCTTTGAAGAACTTCATTCTTTGTATAAGTTTCTCTATTTTTCTATTTAGCCCACTTCATCATCCAATTTTTGCCATTTTTGCTCTCTCAGATGAGGATTAGATAGCCTTATAGAAGGAAAAGGAGAATCATTGTTGAAATTAGTCATTATAACAAAGCATTGGAGATTTGTGTTTGTAGATTTAATGGTGTTATGTTGGATTGTCATATTAATATTGAGCTTTGATTTGTGCATAATCTTTTATTTTATTACGTCGATACTCGATCCTAAAAAGGAAAAGAGTTTGTTTTTTCCAAGGAAAGCAAATTCAGACTTCACTAATAGAATAGACAGTTCAATACCAAAAATAGTAAGTTTGAAGGGCTACAACAATAAGTCCGCCCAGACTCGGATCTTAAGCTCAAACCTGATAATTGACTTTAAATATGATTAAGCTGATTTTCAATGATTAGTCCAACCTAAAAAAGGATTGTCAAACTAGATTGGACTTGTTGACTTTAAGTTAGATCGAACTCGAAGTTCAAACTAACTTGGTATCTTTAGAGGCACTCACTTGCACTCGAAGATCAGGAGCAGTGACAAGGACAACAATTATAGGTTGGTGCGTGACAAAAAATTTAAAAGGCCAAAAGGGGCTATCAAGCAGAGAAAGATGAAAGAAGAGAAGAATGGAAATCATCTTAAACATTCAGTAACAGCCAACACGATGGCATAGTTTTGTACTTCATGGTATCTGCAACTTATGTTCATCTAATCAGTAAATCTATTTCAACTTTTTGTTATTCTGCAGTTCAATAGAAAGTAAAATCTCACTTCCAATAGTATATCCAAGTGAACTTTTGACTCTCATCCAATAGCAAGTATGCAGTTCATGGATGATGACTACTAACCCCTGAACAACATTCTAGTGTACAAACACTCCTACAAATGAGTGATGACTGACTACATATTTGCTCTTTCAATGGCCACCAACCGATACCAAGAGGCTGACAGAACATTAAAATTTCGTTAGCTACTCTCCCTTATTCAACAGAAAGTTTTCTTAGTGATGTAAAAGAGAAAGCAAATCCTGTCGCTGTCATTGTCAATTATGGCTTTTCCTTTCTTGGCTGTCTTCTGGAGGCAGTGATATCGAGTTTACGATCCTCTCGACTTGTGCAGCTTCAAGTTGAAACTTCTCGGCAATTCGGTGGATGCTCATAGGCCCTTCGTGATCATCAGCCTTGCCTTGATGTAAGAGTATGATGTGGCGCAACTGCATCACATTTAGAGTCCCAGGAGGCACAGGTCGGTCTTCATACCTTCCAGAATCAGTTTTTGTGTTTCGCAGCTTAGGCATAGGCCGATTGTACCTTTCTACCACTGATGCCTGTTATGATAAACCCAGCATTAACTCACCTCACCCCTATCAGAAGAAGTACTTACTACATAACAGTGAAAAGATTAATGAGCAATGGTAAGTGAAACAAACACTTAACTGTCGTTTTTACTGTAACTCACCTCACCAATCTCAGCTTTTCCACCCGGTTTTGATCTAATTCGACCCACCATTTGACCAAGCATTGCATCATATTGCGGATCTCGTTCTTGAAGAACGTTCTCAGGGTTAACTCTTGGAGGGCCATCTCAACAAAACATTAAAACAACAAATTTGAGGTAGTATGAAGTTAGCATACCCATAAACAGCTGCTAAATACCATGAACATGCACTCATTGTATGTAAAAGCAAGTTTCCAAAACTTCAATCCTTGCTATGCCGCTTCCAGTACAAAACAAGATTGCTCTCGCAACAAAACGAAGAAGTTCATCAAATATCAAAACAATACTCGTAAAAACATGATCCTTACTCATCAAAAAGAAAATACAACTCCCCGTTGTATAGGAAAAATCTAGTCGCTGGTGTCATACAAACATGCATTTCCAATCTAGTAATACCATCTTGGGCGCAAAGATGTGCATTGACTCAATCAAAAGAGGGCAAGGGCTTGAAAAAAGACCGTTATTCAAGCATGTGCTCGTGACAAGGAAAAGGGTTGAATATTTAGTATCCATTTGTAATTAGACAAGTTTCAACTAACATTATCTTCGAAACCACAGAGACGCCTCAACTTATCCAACTAAAATACACAACATTAAATCCAAACTCTCGTCTAAACCTCAAACTTTGATTCAAACCAGAGAGAACCTCGACAGGGGAAAACAATGGTAAAAACAGCTTATTTGAACTAACGTGAGCTTTCCTGTTTCTAGGATTTTTCCACCGAACCGACCCAACTCCAAAAAACTCAATATTTCAAGTTAATCTCATACTCTCCATATAAGGCTAAAACAAAGGCCGTTAAGAACTAACCAGAATCAACACCGGTCTGGTTCTCATTGTACAACTTTGTTGCCCTCGAAATATCCACCTTGTCTGTGGAGCCCACAGGGGGCCGCCGGTCGACTGCAGTCTTCGGAGAAGGATCGGTGGCTCGGATTCTGCCAGATGCTCGACGAAATGCCTGACCCATAACCTCTATTCTGAGAAGATCACGAACTAGTGTGTTTCGAGAACGGGAAGAAGCGAAGCAGAGCTCTTTTGTCGGGAAATGGTTGACATAGTGGCGGCATTCTCCACAATCCACGTAATACTATTGAAGTTTTATAATATTCAATTTTAGTTCTATTAAATTATATATTTTATTTAATATTTTATGTAAATAAAAATCACATCTTTCACTTTTATATTGTAAAAAACTAAGTAATGTTTTAAAAATAAATATTAAAACTTATTTTATCATGTTAAAATTTTTAATTTTTTTCAATATTTTGTACAAATAAACACTGCACCATTTACTTATATAATATCAAAAAATTAGTATATAATTTAAAGTTTTAAGAATTCTTCAATTTAAAAATAAAAAATAAAAAATAATTTTTTAACAAACTAATAATAATACGGGTCTTAATGTATTAAATTTTTTATTAAAAAATAAATTAAAAAAGAGCATATGAAATAATTTCATGAAAAATTATCAAAATAACATTTTAGGGGAAAAAATTATCATGTTTGATTTACCTTTTTGTATCTAAACAATTAACTAAGGATTATGAAAAAAAATCTTAATAACTTTATTAAAAATAATGCTTGTATTAAAAAATAATATTAAGTGATAGAGTTGAATAACAAATACTTAAATAAATATTTTTATTCAACTTCTAATTTTAAAAAATCTTAAATTCATTCCTAAATTTTAATATTAAATGCAATTTTATGCCTAAATTTTGTTTTTTATCAAATTAACCTCAAACATGTATATAATTATTAATTATATAAAAAAACTAAATAAGGGCGATTTGAATTTAATCGATATTATTATAAAATGTCAAAATTACTTCAGAAAAATAAAACTGAGAGATCAAAATACACTTAAAAGTCAAAATTTAAGGAAGAATTTAGAAGAAACAAAAATGAGTTGTAGGAAAAACATGGCATGAAAGCTATGAAAAAATTCACATATATTTGATTATGCTCGCAACCAATTTCAGCAGGAATTTAGGCATAAGCTGGTATAGACACCTTACAAGCTTATACTGCTCTTTTTGAGTTTCCTAGTTGGTCACCTCATAGTTTACAAGAAACAAAGATATTATAGTAAAGATGTATGAACAGCCACCAAATGGTGAAAGGAAAGATTTTCCAAGTATTGGTTGCTGAAAGGGAAAGTTCCAAATTGCAAAAGAACCTCCTTTTCTTGTTTCACTCCAGCCATGGATGTCCCTTTGAGGTCTCCAGTCCCAGCAGGTTTTTGCAGAAAGAGATAAGAACTGCTATACTCTTTGGATCCTGCTGCAGCTAAGAAATGGTTTTTCCTCCTTACTTCTTGAGGCAGAAGTCAGATTGTTGAACTGCAGGTTGAGAATTCATCATCCCACCATCTTTGGAGCTTGACTGGAACTTGTTTCTCTGCGAGTGAAAGCTCACATTTGCTCACCATATCCTGATTATCCTTTCCATGCTCCATTTTCTCTGCCACCTTCTTTCAGATCTTCAATGCCAGAGCTAGACTTTTCGGTGATCCTCCCCCTGCTACGGACACGCTTTGAAGGCCTTGATATTGAGCTGTCGAGAGGGAATTCATCCCTGCTTCTTCGCTTCTGCTTCACACCTAAAAATCCACAAGCAACAGCTTCCAATGCTTTAGCAGTAGGTGGCCTATTTCTGATGCTTTGTCTGCGCGAGTTCATGTTATGTTGCTGATCGTCAATTACAGATTTCGAAGTTTCAACGGTATTAACATCATCTGTCTGCCTCTGCTCATCTATTTGATTGGTCAAATTTTTTGCCATTTCCATTGTCAAAGGTTCAGTTTCTGTATCTTGCACAATAGGTACATTCAGGTCAATTAATACCCGGTTTTGAGGTTTCTCCTGAGCAATTTCAACACCAGAAGTGTTACAATTGGAAGAGCATTCATCACCAATGTTTGGACTGCCTGTAGATGAGTGTCTATTGGTTGATAACTTCTCCTGAGACAGATTCTCATGCAAAGTGCTGATTTCTCTAACATCATGCCTGCCTATGGAGCATCCAGCCTCATCTTGCTTTGACTTGGAACTAACAACGGTGTCGATTGTGCTAGACTTCGTCTCTGATTTCTTATAAGCAGTTAACCTCTTTCGAGGGTTTGTACCCGGGGCTATTTGCAATCCATCACCATTTTTGGTTCTGCATGTCACATGGCGCTTGGTAGAATTGACTTGTTCCTTACGATTCCATTTGTCACATTTCTGGTCATTAGGAGCTCGTAAAGCAAGAACGACACTCTTTTCTGGAGCATTACTTTTCAAATCTTGTTTATCTGTCTTATCCACATTAATCTTCATAAACCTGGACCGTTTGGACTTATTAGTATCAAAAGATGGAGGATCAGATTCATCTGATACCCGTCCCTTGGAGGAATCTCCCCCACTTTCTTCAGAATCAGTACTTGAGCTTGAGATGTTCAGAATTTCATCTGGAAATCTTCTCAATTCTCTCACCTTTGTTATTTCTCCCGTGGCCAGACTTGTATCAACAATGGTGAACTTCATAGCATCTTTGTTTCGGCTTGGGGTTCGAGGCTTCAGATAACAATGTCGTTGTTGATGAGGAACATCTCCTTGATCAATATTTGTTTCGCTGCTGTAGGCTTTCTCTTCTTTGTTACCATAACCCTCCACTTCATCAAGCTCAAGAAGTGCTGGATCTGCAGCAACTTTGTTTAACACATCACTAACAGAATCAAAGAAGTGAGTTCCTTTCACAAGTTTCCTCCTTGAAAACTTCTTGATACCAGGGATTAGAAATACCAGACAATTTCTGGAAACACCAGCGAACCCATGATCATTAGGCTGCTCAGAATGCCACCCTCTTGCAAGTAAACGAGGCCAAACAGCTTCCCAAAAGAGATCATTTGATCGAGCTTTACTCAAACGATAGCCTCCAGTTAAGAAATCCGTAATTTCCAATGGTGTAAGCTTGGAGCAGGCCTTGCCAATTGGTATTTCTGGGCGGCCCCCAGAAACTTGATTAGATTTTATAGGTTCCAAGGCAACGCTAGTAAGGTCCTTCTTCCCTTTACCAATTGCCACTGCCTCTATAAGGGCACGCAGACCAACTTTAGCTTTCACAGCAAACACATATTCTTCAAGTTGCACTCTTCCTTCTCCAAATGAATGAGCAAGCTAAACAAGAAAATAAAATTAACAGTGAATAAGATGTCAACATAACTTAGTGAAGGCCTAAGATATAACTTCTTGGGGAGAGTCGAATAGAGAAACCATTTGAGGTTTAAAAGAAACTAAAGAAACTTTTGGCAAGTGTTCAAGAAAAAGTTTGAAGACAATTGGCAAGACACATTTGCTATAAAGCAACGTATAGTTAGGTGATCTGTTGTAAGCTCTGATTTGTGAATTTATAATTTATTGGTCTATGCCTTTCGACTTTATGCATACAAGTGTTCTCCAAATGTAACCATTTCCCCATCACTTTACATATGTTACAAGTCAGAAAATGAGCAAAATTCAGTAAAGTATCAGAGAATACCTCCAGCAAAGTCTTTTTGTCTTCCTCTGACAAATTCTGAAGCAAACGGGATAAGAGTTCCTGTTGTCTCAACCCTGTAAATATTCGTTGTCCGTATATACTTCTTCTGTTTCTCATTTTTCGGCACTCAGACCATCTATTATATCTGTCCGACCTATAAAACTTCCCATAATAAAATGAAAGTAAGTCACCCATAGATTTCGTCTCAAGAAAATTTTTCACTTGAACAAGATTCTTCCCAAAAATGTACAATCCAAGGAGAAAACCAGCCTCCTCCGTATCAGTCCATGTGTCACCAAAGGAACCAGGAACCATGTAGAAACTTTTGCCTTCACACTCCTGAAGCATTTCAGCTTTGAATCCTTGTTGTAAATGTAGGACTCTAGAAGGGTCTACTTTCACTACACCATCTAGTGCCTCATCTATCAGCTCACCCTTAGGTCTTAGAGCACCATCAGCAAAAGTCTTTGTCTCTCTACCGCTTTCAGGTTGTATGAACTTGTTTTGAACAGACACATTGGTCAAAAGAATAGGAAATTTTGGTCCATCTTTGACAATTTCAACTTCATAGCTAATCCACATTAATGATATGGGTAATCCAACTAAAAGTTCACACTTAGTATTAGAAAACATTGCATCATTTGGATTCTCTGTCAGTAGTATGTATGCAGATTTTGTCAGCAGCGGAGGAATTTCAACCTGATGCTGCTCTCCAATCCGAGGAAGCAGCTCAGGATCATGAGAACCATTAGATACACCAGGAGCTCCTTCAGATGATGGTTGATCACCAGAGTCATCATCAGTGAAGCTTTCACTATGATTTATATCCGCAAGATCCATCTGTCAAGGAAAATACACAAACCAAACATGGTTGTTCAGCAAATTACAAAATCTCTCTGTTCTCTTCTCCATTTCCCAAAGAGAATAAGCAAAAACTACACCAACATTTTGGAAAGGAGAAAGAAAAAATTCTTCAAGTATTTGCATCTATAGTGAGTTACTCCTAGTATAATAAGTAGGTTTTTGTGAAATTAACATTTTTACGTCCAAATTTTATTTTAAAACAATAAAATATGTTTTGTTAAATTAAAATTTTGATAATTTGAAAATATTCATTTTAAATAATTATTTTATTAAAAAATTCCAACTTTATCCTATCCCACATCAAAACCTCCACAGGATATCGAAATACTTTCTCTAAATATATATGCTATAATTAAGTGCTCAAAAGTCCAGATGAAACTACGGTGAAAAATGAAAAAAATGAAAAAAATAAAAATTTCTTTTTTTATAAATAATGTGAAAATTTAAACTTAATGAAAAGATAATTATTGATCAATAACTCCTTCTCAGTTATTGCATGTCCTGAAAAAATCTGGAATAATCAGAGACATAAACGCAAATAAAATATATGAAGAAAAACAAATTGTAGAATATCACCAACGCCACAAAAACACAAAGAAGGAGAGTTGCAGGTAGCTATCAAAGATCAAATAACCAAGAAACCAACATTCCCAGATCCATTTTCAAACCCAAAGAAGCAACAAGGCAACTAACTATACACCATTCTAAGAACAAAAACAAAAGCTTGAACTTTCCACAGAAACACAGTGACCCTTTAGCCACATTGATCTCCAGAAAGAACCAACTTCAAACATATCAAACATAACCACCAACATTCCAAAGCTTTGGCATCGCCTCACATAATCCAAGAATTCGTTAGAAGGGAAAAAGAGAACCACGAAGCTATGATTAGAATTACGAAACGATCCCAAAGAATTCAGCTGTTTTATACACTGGGAAGAAACCGATAACCCACAGGAGAAAACCAGCATTAAATTGCTAATATAGAACAAACAAGCAAAGACAAAGGCAGAACACAGAAAGTGTGAGCTGATTGAAACAAACAAACAAAGAAGCAAAAGAAAACCAAGAAGCTCAAATTTTTACTATACAAAACTCACCCTCCTCCTCCACTCATAGAAACGAAAGAGAAAGCCGTAAAAACTGAACCCAAGTGAAAAAAGAGCTAACTTGAGGAAATGGGTGTCCGTGTTTACGCACCGATTCACTCGGTATGAACTAAACAACAAGCAAAAACGTGACACACACACACACAACGACCACACACACATATATACATACATAACACAATCTTCACAAAGTTAAAGAAGACGAAGAAGAACAAGCAGAGGTGATAACGTACCTGTGTAAAAGAACGAGCTTTAATGTCCAAAAAGACTTGATTTTTTGTGAAGATTTCTGAAAGAGAGGAGACAGAGAGAGTTAATGGCGCTGTGGAGCCAAAGAACAAAGTCGTTTCTTTCTTTCTTTCTCGCTGCTCGCTCCAAGCCGTGCCTTTTATACGAGAGTAAATGTATAATAATATTATTATTATTATTAATTAATTATTTCTAAAACCTTTTTTTCTGATTTAGAGTGAGAAAGGTGGAGAGAGAAAGAAAGGGGTGTCTGTCTGGGCGTCTGGTCCGGTCCGGTCTCTTTCTTTTTAAGGACCAAAACGGTCAATGAACGCGCGAAAAGCTTGGCGCGTGTGGTGAGGTTGCTTATGATACCTTCCACCTAGCATGTTATACGTAAGATTCCTCTTGCGTGTGATTATACAATGAGAGAGGTCAAATAGCAGTTTATAAGAATAAGAAGTTAGAGTAAATACTAGCTTTTTTATTAGAATATTTATAGGTGTTAAAAACTATCCTTGCAACCTTAGTCCGAGGGCACGGAAATAGCAGAAACCTAAGGTACGTACCAATGTTAGTTCACACGAATCGAGAATAGTTACATTCGGGTAATTTCCGATCTTACATTAGGGTAATTTCTAATCTAAGATACGTAGTATTGTTAGACCATATAAATTGATAATAACTTTTTTTAATACAAAGAAAAAGCTAAATACAATTAAGTTAATACACGCATCGCTCTGCAGTATTCGACCTCTTGCTTATCCCTGTAAATAAGATCCTGGATTGGCAGAGGAGGCTTTCGAAGAATATGTAATCCTGGACTGCTCTTGACTGCAATAACTACCAAATAGTCTGCGCACTGGTTTCTCTCCTGATAAACATGCTCGATTTTCACGTCCTAATTGCGTTAAAAAAAGTCACGAGTACTTGCCGATAAAAAGTTATTTATATCAATATCAGAAAAGGAAGATGAAAGTTAGTGAATAACTTATAGGACGTCCACTTCTAAAATGACCCTGTGATACTTCAATGTTCAAATGTGAGGCTTGAGTGAACACCCCAAAATTCAACTGTTATACGCGAGCTACGACCGATGTGTTGGAAATATCATGCAAATATCTATATATTATTCACGTTAATAAAAACTAACATTTTGATGTAAATTATTAAAGTTTCAAAATATTAGTTACTAGATTGAAAATTTTTTAAACTTAAATGATGAATTTAAAAAGTCCAAAAGTTTGAATTGATTATCTATAATATAAATCTCAAGGAAAAAAAAATATGTAGAGTAATTAAATTATATATCGAATGTGGCGCGTGATAAAGAAATAGACTAGCTCACATAGGATAATCTCCACTGAATAGTGAATACTAAAGCCGAGAAAAGAGAAGAGGCGATAGAGCGCGTGTATCTCGTCGCACATCCTATTTGTTTAGTGAATGTGGAGAATTTCATCAAGCGCGTGGAAAGGGCGCGTGGGCTGGAAAACTCTTCAGTAGATTTGAACTCCAAATGGCCAAACTAACGTTTAGCACACCTGCTCAATATGTTAAAATCAAAGGAAATTTCGGGTTTTTTGTATAAAAAAAAAGCCGCCTCATGGCGTGGACCAATTGGGTGGACTTTCATAGGTTTGAGTTAATATTAATTTATCACTTAATTTTACATTATTAATTTATTTAAATTTTGTTTAAATTTATATTTAATAAGTTTTTAAAGGATAACAATTATAAAGTTTATCGTATTAAAAAACTAAAATCTAAGTTGATAAGGAATTAAGAATTTTTTAATTTAAGGAGTTAAAATAAAAACTATTTTAATTAATTAATTATCCAATTATTAAAAAATGATGACGTTAATATCATTTTTCTCGGATTCACCTATTTTTGTATTTTTAAAAAGTGTTTTTTATTATATTGTTAGGAACGTGAACAATTAAAATAAACATAGTGATTACTTAAAAATATTGTTTTATTATACTTAGTAATATTAAATATTTGAATAGTGCCTAAAGCTTCCTAGGGAGTGGTCGAGTTGGTAGAATATGGGACATGGGTCAAAAGGCTTTATATTTAAATATCTTTGCCTACTTTCTCTCTCTCTCTATCGAGCCTGTCGCAGAGGGCTTGCCTAGTGCGAAGTACTTGATTGACGTAATTTATAGATTATTGCGTCAATCTGAAAATTTACCCGGTACATATCTAAAAGATAGCGACCGCGATTTCTCCGCTTCGAAAAAAAGAGAGTGCCTGAAATGTATGTATCTCTTTTTTAGGATATTGCATGATGAGTATAAATAAGTTTATAATTTAAAGAAGTGGCTTAAGTCTACTTATAATAATGTTGAAGAGACTAATTCAAAATATTTAGTTTGAACATTTTATAAATCAACAACAATAATAACAACATTCGGTATGAATTTAATTGATCTGTAAAGTTTTGGAAAGTCTAATAGTACATAATCTTACCTCTATTTTTTTTAGGTTAAAAAGATTCATTAAAAAACAAAGAATCAAAACCGAGGAAGCAACTAAACCCAAGCCAATAGGCTTTATCCTATACGCCCGGACCTAAGCTTCTTCAGAAATGATTACATCCGCAGACAAATCAGAACGAACAGCAGCAACGATACTACTAGGAATAAAATCCCAAACAAAACGGTTTGCATGAAATAAAGCAACCCTCGCTAGCGAATGAGCCGCTTTATTGGCACTCCGCGAAGTCCATTGAACGGACAGATGTTGGAAGTGAGCCATGAGTGATGAGCACTCAACAAACACTACACCAACCTCTAATAAATTACTGGAAGACTTAAGAATATTGTTTACCACTTCTAGGCAATCC
>JANVCL010000214.1:46406506-46419977 GCA_026546855.1 Erythroxylum incrassatum | reverse complement strand
ACTCAACAAACACTACACCAACCTCTAATAAATTACTGGAAGACTTAAGAATATTGTTTACCACTTCTAGGCAATCCGACTCCAGAACAATTCTATCCAGATTTTCACTCTTGAGCCATGCCAGAGCTTCTTTAATGGAAATTGCTTCAGCCATAAAAGCATCCACACAACAAGGTATATGCCCCGAGAAGGCTTTCAAAAACCGACCCTGGGCATCTCTAAGCATAACCCCAAAACCAGAGCAATTATCCCTCTTCGAAACCGCAGCATCCACATTACACTTCAACCAGCCGACCTCAGGCCTACATCAATTAACCCATATGAAAAAAATTAGAATCAGATTAAGATTATAATTATAACTAATTATAATAGAAAATTTAATTGAAAACAAGTCTTTAAATATTTTAGATAAAAAGGTTAAAAATAAAAATTATCTCTAATTTAATATAGGTTAAATATAAATAAGGAAATAACAAAAGGAATAGAAAAATAAAGATACAAGTAAAAAAAAAGAAAGAGAGATAATCATCAAGAATAACATGGCACACAGTCAAGAGGTTCCTGTTGGTAGCACGCGCCGGAGAGGAGCGTATGGATAAGATGTTTGAGTTGAATTAACTCCACGTCGCATTAGGCTTTTTGGATTTATTTAAAAAGGTGAAGTAAATAACTAATAAATGTTTAGTGGATAATGAAAGTGAAAAAAAAATCAAATCAAAATTCATATTTTAATCAACGCTTTAGTTTTCTAGACTATTAAAGAAAATGTAGATATTGATGATTAACTAATATAAAGCTTGAGTAACTGTTCGGATGAGTTTTTGGGAAATAAGTAAGTAATTTTTTTATTATAAAAGTTTTTTTTAAGAAAATTAGTGTTTGGTTGTAAAATAAAAAATTATTTTTTTAATAAATATAACTTTTTTGACAACCTAAATACAACTTTTTAAGAAACTCAAATTTGGAGCTTCTCGAAAAACCCTCTCAAATGATTTTTTCGGGTAGATTTTTTAGATCAATCAATGAGTTTATTTTTTAGTCCCTTTTATCCTTATGTTTTACACATAATTTTTACGATAACCACAAACTCATCTTCATGTTTATCTTGCAAACTCATCTTCACGTTTTACTTATGTTATAATTCGTATAAAAGATTTGATTAAATATATTTTTATTTCTTTTTCATATGATTTAAAATTATATAATAATTAATATATTTTGCTTTACAAATTGTTTAATATACTTTAAAAATATTTATATGCATAAATAATTTTTATTACAAAATAAAATATAGTTAAAATTAAAAGTGTTTTTATTTTTATGTTATCAAACAGCCTACTGTATGAAATTTTTTAAAAAACTATTTTTTAAATATTAATCAAATAGTTAACTGACTTCTTAAAATTTTTCTTTTCAAAAAATATATACAAAAAGAAAACTCTACTAACAAAAACTCTACTAATATAAACCTAACCAAACAAAATCTTTAGTTTATATAGGTATAATTAATTTAATTGATAAAATAAAATTTTAATACATTTTGTATTGTATTTAAGATTTTTAAGGTAAATAAAATATAATTTATCGAAACAATAGACATTCGACAACAAATACGAAGAGTTGTCGTCGGTAACTAAATTTACGGTATTACCTGTCTTAATTTGTCTGGAATTATCTATATAAATTTTATATTTAATGCCCATTTTCACTTGTTGAATGTGCCCAACAAACATATTATTTTACTTTACTAAAAAATTTTACATGGTCGCTAGGTTTCTTAAGTGAAAAACAGCTAGTTGGGTACTTCCGGTTAAAAAAATAATTTATTGGCATATTTTTTTTAGACAAAACAAGCCGTCAACACAATTATTAATCATCTTTGATGAAGAAAACAACCTGTTGAGTATTTTTTATGAGCAAAACAACTTGTTAGCACAATTTTGATGAGCAAAATAGCTTGTTGGTAAGGTCGCTAGATGTTTTCGGTGAAAAAAACAACCCGTTAATATGATTGTTAAAAACTTTCGGTAGAAAAAACAGCCTGGTCGTAACGTTAAAAAATAAAGGCATACATTTTAAAAAATTATCAAAAATACTTATTTATGTAGAAGGAATGGTTGCTTTTGGAGCTTTTATAAAATAAAATACCTATGGAGACGCAGACACTCCCGCGAAGATGACAAAGACTCTTAACGAATTTGGACCGTATTAATTATTTTTAATTGATATTGTCCCCTTGCTTTTATCATTTTTCTTTATTTGGTGATTTAATTATGTTTGTGTATTTGGAATTCTGTATTTCCAAGTTTGGCAAGTTATGTTTAGACTTTAGATGTGCAGTCCAAATTGTGCACACTAATTAAAGGTTTAATTTTTTATTTTAAAATTAAAAAGTTAAAAATTGACATTGATTTTTTAAATAATTTTTGAAGTCTCAAGTCTGCAGTCCAAACCCGACTTAGATAGCCCGAGCTTGATCTTGATCTAAGACGATTTATAAAAAAAAATCAAACACGAAGCTCGATTAACTTAAGACAAGCTGAGACAAGCTAGACCGAGTCCGAATCTAAACGCTATTCTTTTTGTATATATCCTTACTCAAAGCCTTGAATGCCATGATTGTTCTTCTTATGTTGTACTAGAAAAATTTATATCCTACTTGAGATATGAAGCAAATTATTTAGGGGGGGTAACAAATAATAAAGTACTAATTTTTTAATTAAATGGTCAAGTTTTTAAAAATTTTAATTAAGTGATTAGAATTTTCCAACTTTAATAAATCAATTCAAAATGATAATTCTATTAGTATTTTAGGGATTTGACTAATATAATCTTTTTTAAATCTACAATAATAGGAGTTCATGTGAAAAATTAATTGTCGATTAATCATCGTGTGGACTGAAATACGAAAGAGGTTATAAGTTGAATGTTTTAGTCTACGTAGATGATTAGTTGACAATTAATTTTTTACGGTAATGCTTACACAACTAATTAATTCGATCAACTTTTAATTAATAAGATAACAATTAATATCAATTATTTTTCTTTTAGTTATTCAATAAAATAATAGTTTATATAAATAATTTTCAAATCACTTCAAATTATTAAATATGAGTTTGCATAAAAATAAATTTTATTTATTAACTTCGGATAACCCTTCCTTTCCTTCCCTAGAAAAGATGAATAAGGATTCTTCTTAGCGTAGACCAAATTTAACTGAGTTGGGCTTTTCAAATCAAACCCAGGGTAAGTCAGCTTGTCAAGAAAAGATTATCAAATTATTTCCACGCCTGTAGTTGAAAACTTTTCAGAATCCTCAGCTTTATTAGATCGTTGGTTCGTTTTAATTTGATAATTCACTAAATAATTTATATAAAATAGGTAATTTATGTGTAAATTTACCAAAGGATCATGCAGATCTATGCCAGTAATTCCTGTTCAATATCTTACTCTTATGTCTTGTACGATAATCAGGTCAAAAAGGTGATTATAAATGATACGATTTTGCTGGAACTTACTAAAAATATAAATCTTGATAAAAATTTTTGATGCAATAAAATGGGAGTAAAAGATTTCATATGGAGAGTTCATCTTTTTTGTAGGTCTTTTGAACATTTTTTCTTCTAATCTTATATATTATATTTAGCTTAAACATTTAATATATAGTACTTCCTTATTAAATATTTAGCCTATATTTTTTTCAATGATTTGTTTGATCTATTTATTTATTTCTCTTTTTTTCTTATTTATGTATTTATTTGCTTATTTTATTTTTATTCTTTATTTTGTTCTATATTTAATTTATTGTTTATTTATACATATTTATTTTATTATCTTTAAGTCTATGCTATTTTTATTTTATTTTTTTATTATCTTGATATATTAGTATTATGTAGTCTTATTCTTAATTTATAAAAAATTATTATATATATATAAAAATATTATATATTATTATAAATTAAGAATAAGAATGCATAATACTAAATCTTTTCGAATTTCAAAGTGTCGACGTTCTAGGTTATTTATGTGTAAACTCCAAAGTTATGTAAGAGAGCTTTAAAAGTAAACAGATATATAAAAAAAAAGCTGAAGAACGTATAAAGACATGAGTATGAAGTTGGTGCATAGTCCATAGATGGTTGATTAAATCCACACACGTGATTGGTGAAACTCTTTCAACGGAGGAGAATCATATTCGTTCACTTCACCACTCGAATGGAATCTCCCATATTAAACTTTCAAATGAATGCTTTGCCAGCTTGGGAGTGGAGCTATTCAATAAGATTCTTGTCCAGATTATTAATTATTCCTAAAATATAGTTTATTCATGTTGGTTAAAGATTCAGATCAACAATATAAATTTAATAAAAACATAATAATAATGATAATAATAATAATAATATTAATAATAATAATCCAATGTTAAATTCTCTATTAATATGAATGATGCAGCAAGCTACATCATATTAGTTTTTTTATATAATATGTATGAATTTTATTATTTAATAAATTAAAATATCTATAATTATAGTATGATACAGATACAATATATAGTATTTATATACTAAAAATATCAATTTTATGTAACTCTTTATGTTCAAAAACTTAATATTATGATTTTTTAAAATGTAAACTAATATTATAAAATTAAATAAAGATTAAAAAGTTTAATTAACCCCTTTATTATATTTTTCCAAACTTCAGTGCAATAAAAAGAAAAACCAACTTTAAAAACATGCAGAGTAAAAATAGAGAGTAAAGTAAAGAGCGATACTGTCATTAGGCAAACAACTAACTTCAAAAGCTCTTCTTATGGAATTTTTAGAAATCAGCTTATTGGAGCTAACCAATAAGTCATTCATCAAATACATCAATAACTTTTTAAGATGGTCAAAAAGTTAAAAAACAGTTGATAAGTTGACCTCCATAGTTTAAATATTTTAAATGATACGTGTTGGAAAATAAACGCAAGATCAAATCTAAGTGCAGCGGAATGAATATAAATTTTTTTTCCACATAATCAACTTTAACAGAATTAAATTTGAAACATAAAACAAGAAATTGACAAATTAAAACTAACCTTTTCCAACACTTATCATTTAATTACAGCTTGATATTATGCCAATAGAATGCAAGCTAATTACAACTTAATGTTGATCATGTACTTATAAGGCTTCCACTTGAGTTGGTACAACTCCGATTCCAAATAATACCTTCTTAAGATATATATATATATATGATATGTAATTAGGTTAGATACAGCTCTTCAATTTGAACAGCCAACCCAAATCCACCATGCAATATTGGAGCCAAATTATACTACTCAAATATCCAATTTGGCTCCAATATTTATAATCTCAATTGAATGGATTCGATGATATTAACAAAGGAGAAAAATAAATAACAATTCAAAGTTTGTTAGTCTGAATGGTCGGAATATAAAATTGTTGGTAAATCTATTTTTTAATCATGATTAATTAATTAATTAATGATACAACAAACAAAATTATACTGGTCTGCTAATTCACATGACAAGTTTAACTTGGCATAACACAAGTCATGGTCACCAGCATGTAAGTACCAGCTCAAAAACATGATTTTTTTTTCTTTTTGGTTTCTTTATTATTAATCTAATTCTAAATTCTTTGAATTTAAACACAGGGAGAAAGAATTTTAAGTGTTTAGGCCTGCAATGGACAACAACTTTGACCGGTTTAAAGAAAAAAGACTGTATTATTGTATAATATATGGTTGGAATTTACCTATAAACAACTAGTCTAGGTTTGGGAGTTAAAGAAGCATAGTAGATAGCTACCTTTACATTGCATCTGAAGATGGTGGATCATCCAGGAGCTAGTGCCTCAAGTGAAGATGGAAGCATCAAGGAGCAAGACCGGTGGCTACCGATAGCGAACGTGGGCCGGATAATGAAGAAGATGCTGCCAGCGAACGCGAAAATCTCGAAGGAAGCCAAGGAAACGATGCAAGAATGTGTGTCGGAGTTCATTAGCTTTGTGACCAGTGAAGCATCAGAGAAGTGCAAGAAGGAAAGAAGAAAGACAGTGAATGGAGATGATGTTTGCTGGGCTATGGGAGCTCTTGGTTTCGATGACTACGTTGGACCTTTGGTAAGGTATCTTCAGAGATATCGAGAATTGGAAGGTGATAAGGTTAGCAATAGCAATCCTGAAGATCAAAAGGAGGAACCATCTTCTTCGTATCAGCCAAGAAATAACCAGTATGATGCTATTGAGAAGCGGCATAGCAACAATTCAAGATCAGCTCCATAGTAACAACTTTCAGAGAGAATGATCTGTAATTGTAGGATTCGTATGTTGAGATTTGTTTACCAATCTGTTCCAGTGTATTGTTTGATCAATCTAGCTTCGGGTTTTGGAGGAAGGGTAGGAATTCTTTCCAGGTGTTTGATCAGAATCGAATCAGCATATGCTCATCATTTTTTTTTCTGCAGATAAAAATAAACTGGTAAAATTTCTTCTTCTTGAACAAAACGAAGAGGAACAACATACGATTGAGGTTAATTCCCATCACTGTTCTTGCATCAACATCAAATGTTCTTGACGTTTTCATCAAGAACTTGTTGATCTGTCATGAACAGTGCTTTGTGTTGATGAATCTTTGTTCTTATCAGTCCCCCTTGTCTGGGGACAGTCTCTAGTTTCCTATAACCGATTGCTATGAAGTCACTGTCTGGTAATCTCTGGCTTATATATTCTTTTTCTTTTTCCCAAAAGTCCACTTCCATGTCTCCATCTACCAGAACTGTGCGTGTGTTGACCAAGAGAAGGTAAAGTAACCTCTAGGGTTAGGGTTTCTTTAACCTCGCATGCGAGTGGGGGACCGTTTAGCAAAACCAAATTAGATACATTAACCTGCAACACTTAAATAATTTTCATGAACATCTAAAGATTCTACATATGTGGTTCTCTTAATTAAAGTTAGAGTAGAATAACTTCCCCGAGAAGTATAGTCTGTAATGACAGACAGTCTGTAACGATAGACGAATTAGGTTCAAAATAAAATAATTAAAACTAGATTTTAAAAACATATTTACAAAAAGAATTTTATCATATACATATGTGTGTGAGTGAAACTTTCTTTTAATTTAAAAACTAAAACATAAAAATTCTTTATGAACATGAAAAAATGGGTTTGAATAGATCTTCTAAATTAGGGTTTATAAGTTTCGAATTTCATAAGCAAGTTATAATTAAAATAAAATAATTAAATTTTGAATTTCATAGATAATTTTACAAAGAGGGTTTTAAACTCAAACTCAAAATAAAATTAGTATTATAAAATCGAACTTGTGAAAAATACTTGTTAATTTGAAAACCAAAAAACTAAAGAAATATGAAAACCATTTGAACATTTCTTGTAAAGATTAGGAATTATGCTATTTGGGTTTCAAGAATTTTTAGATTGCATCTATTGTCTTAAAGTTTCCTTCAAAAGTCTTTAATGGTTTCGGATATAGGAGTATAAGACTAGGAATGAGACAACAAGGGAGACAAAAAGATAAAGCCTAGAACACATCGGCCAATAAGCTCTTTGGTCTTTACGAACAAAAATGTCGAAAGAATATCTATTTTGGCTGTATATATATATATACACTCCTTTTAATTCAAAAACAGAAGAAGAGTTATTTGATTAACTAATTCAAATAAATAATTATAAAAACAAATAATTAGAATATGATTTAGTAGGACAAATAAGTAAACCTTCCATTGAACCTAATATGCAATATCTAATGATGATGATGATGCTAATATATAAATGAAGTTTTAGTAAATAAATTGTAGTCAAGTGATAAATTAAGAAACACTAAGGTTATGCTTGGTTGATGATTTATTAATGAAATATAATGAAATGAAATATTATTCTATCGTTTGAGAGGAGGGGTTATAATGGAATGAGATAAAAGAGGAGACTTCATATTACATCTCATTTTATCATAAACAGTAAAAATGAGTAACCTCCAATTCGAGAGATTTAAGATGGAGTATAAAATGATAAACAACTTTTCACTATATTACATTATAAACTCTTATTCCAAACAACATTTCACTATATTACATTATGAACCCTTCCATCCTTCACAAACAACAAATTTTTAATATTACATCAATTTACATTACATTTCATTAAAAATCTTACGTCCAATCAAATATACCCTAAACTTTGTTTTGTCAGATATGATTGGACTATTATTCTGGTGTCTTATAAAATATACTAAGTTTATTGTAAGAATAATATTGCTAGATTCAACTAATTTGCATAAAATTATGTCTATTTTAATTGGACCTGATATTTTAATTTAAATCAATGCCTGTAAATTAAATTTAAGTATACATTTTTAAAAATTAAGTTTTAAATTAGACTTTTCATATTGTAAAAAATTGGAATGGAGTTAACAAGACTAATTAGAGCTATCGAACGATATATAAAAGCTGGTTCTAGCTTGCATGCATGCATACTACGATCTCACTGGCTGCTTATCTTTCATAATTACTGATTAATATCTTCTTCAATTTTGAAAATTCTATATTTGAAAGGTATTAACAAGTCTTATAAATTCAAAAGATTAATAAAATTTCACTTGTTTATGTACACAGTTTTAATTATTTTACATATCTCAATAAGTTTATATTTTTAATTTTATTTTCCCACATGCATGTAAATATAATTTTCATTTTCTTTTGTATTGGTAAGAGTAGTGTTGATGAAAAACCACTAAGACTGCTGTTCTGTAAACCATATGGTTGATGGAAGTTATTAGGAGAAAGTAATGTTATAAATGACAACTGTTAATTATTTAAAAAGTTTCTTAATTGAAAATGAAGGGCTTTTTTTTTTTGGCTTATGAATTAGGGAAAATGGAGATGTAGTTTGAAGATTAATAATTTGGTAATTGCGCAAAACTTATTCGGTATTATTAAAACAATTAAATCGGTTCGAACGATTTAATCATAAAAGTCTTTAACCGACTAACTTTTTAGTTCGGTTTTTTATTTTTTTGTTCAATTTACTTTAATAACTCTTATTGTTAAAAGTCGATCAGTTTATTAATTAATCAGTTAATTTTTGTAAACAATTTTATAAACCAAAATAAACTAATTATTTTTCATTTAAAAGTTTCCATTTTCTATTAAACTTTAAATTAAAGACATTCTCATTTAATCTTATTTCAAATTTATTCAATCTTTAATTAATTTTATAATAGTCTAATATCGATTGCACCCTTTAAACTTTAAACTTCTTGTTTTTTTAATTTAACTCCTAGGCAAACATTGCTTATAGGACATATTGTAAATTAATTAGAAGGAGAAAATGAAAGTAGAATTAATTATAAAAGAGTTGCACTTTAAAGTTTAGAGATAAGAGATTGTAAAATATTCAATCCTTTGAGATTTTCTTAATTTAGTGTTCAAGTTTTAAATATTTTAAGTTAAGTAACCAACTTTTTATAATTTTAACAACTTAATTCAAAATATTAGGTCTTTTAGTATTTTGTTGAATTGGTTTAAGCAATATTTTTTGTCTATGACATGTAAAAGTCGATGTCAAATTAATTGTCAATTGGTCAATTGAGTGTTTTAGTTTACAAGGATTAATTAGTTGGTAATTAATTTTTCATGCGAATGGTTACATGTCATGGACAGAAAGGAATCTATAAGCCAAATCAACAAAATACTAACAGAACTAATATTTTGAAATAAGTTGTTAAATTTATAAAAAGTTAGTTACTCAATTAAATATTTTAAAAGTTTGGACACTAAGTTGAAAAAGTCTCAAATGATTGAAAATTTTAAAATCTATCATCCCTAAAGTTTATTATTATTTGATTACAAGATTATCATACTCAAATGTTGAAAATTTTTATTTTAATAATTATCATATCCTTTTTTATCTCTTAGAATAAATTAAATTTTACATGTAATACGTGGAAAAATTAGCCAAAATACATGGGTCATAATACTTTCTTAAAATAAAAAACTTTGAAATTCTCCATATATATGTGTGTGTGTGTGTGTCAAAACTTATAGATTGGGTTACACAAAGTTATCACATTATCATCGAATTTTCAATTTTCAAATGGCATTTAATCTTATTTATTTTTGTAACTGTGATAATTACTTCTTAATTCCGGAGCCATAGTATTCTTTAAAATAAAAAAAAACTTAGAAATTTTATGTAATATTTTAAAACTTAAATAGTCTTTTAAATAATTTTTTTCCTTTTGTCAGAATTTATAATGGGTTACACAATAAGGGTAATTGTTACAAATATTTTCCTTCAAGCACAAACTTATCCCACAAGATGCGTCAACCCCTTTGCACAACAATTTACTTAACTCTGCTAAAGCAAGATTCAATCTTGTCCCGTGATCATCGACCAACTTACTTATTAGTATTTCACTCTCACACCTTGTAAGAAAATTACAAAAGAACTAAATATGTATGGCAACAATAAGAATAAAAAAGAGATACGATAAACGTCAACCTTTATTACTTCCCTCAAAGTATACAAAACAATGCTTTCTCAGTACATCTCAGTGTCTCTCACATTCACTTGTTGAGAAGAGCAAGGCTCAAATGAGCTATTTATAGGCACTTCTAGATGACCAAGTTAGAGTACTAATAGAACTCTACTAGCTAATATCATAATCTTATCCACACTAAGTCCACCTTTAACCACCGTTTGTATTATAGACTACTTTCCTCAGGCATGAGACATTTACCGTTTATAACCCTAATTTCTCCTTAGCTTCTAATGATATTCGCATAGATCTAGACCATGAGAGATAATTCTCTTCGATGAGAGAAGATGATACAAGTATCATACTTGGATGGTTTGATCCTTGTAGCTGTAGTGAATCTCCATCATTTTTATCTCTATATATTTGAAATGGATTGGTTTCTGCATCAACATTGACTCCAGCCATAAAAAACGCTTGATCGAAACGCTACAACAATTTGTAGCATAAACAGAGTATAACAGAGGAGAAGATCACAGCGATAACGTACGTGGACTGTCTCTGATACCAAACATCAACAAGGCCTACTCAATGTTGTTGAGGGTTGAAAACAAAGAGAAATGCATACGGTGATAGGAGATGTCGCTGATTAAAGTGCTATATTAATAAGAACAAGTCAAAGCTTCAAAAAAGGCAATAGGAATAGCAAGACTGAGGCCAAAGAAAGTAGTCAGTGGCATAACAAGAAAAGGAAATTTAAGAAGAACAGATATTGTGATTACTGTCATATCGAAGGGCACTTAAGGGAAACCTGCTTCAAGCTACATGGTTACCCTGACTGGTTTAAAACCATCAAGGAGCAGAAAGGAAATAATTAATCAAGATTGGTGGCAAATGTGGTTGATACACCACTTGATGATATTGATGAGAATGAAGCCTAAAGAAAAATGCCTAGTTTAACTGCAGAATTAACTAATGCTATACAACAAGAAGTGATGAAATTTTTAAAGGGAAAAGCTACCGTAGACAACCACCACATCAACTTTGCACACTTGGGAGACTTTGCAAGTACCATAATCATACATTTAATTCTCTTACATCTATAGAATTTGGTACTTGGATTATTGATACATAAGCTTCCATCCATATGACCTCTAACTTAAGCCTATTTGACATACCGCTACCTTTAAAGGAACTAATACCAGTATACCTACTTGATGCATATGTCAAGTTGGTTTACCACATTGGTGATATAATTTTGACATATACCAAATGTTCACCACTGCATTACATGTCCCTAACTTTAAGATCAACTTGTTATCAATTCATAAACTCACAAACGCAACCCAAATCAAAAATTTTTTTTATCCATGTTGTTGCTTGTTTCAGGACTTAATGATTGAAAAAGTGCTAGCAGTTGGCAAAGTTATAGGGAGTTTATATGTGCTGGACAAATCTAGCTTCTTGCAAAATACTATTGATTTCTTTGTACTCAAAGTCGAACAAATAAAACCTAAAGCCTTAGATGTCCATTACCAGAAATAACATGTGATTATGCAAATAATGCTTGTACTCAAGACTTACATTTGTGACATATCATACTGGGACATATTCTCCAATATGTTCTCAGACATATTTCAGCTATTTCAAAAAATCCAGAGTCTTGCATAGCATTAGCCTGTGACATATGCCAAATATCAAAACAACATAGTTTTCCATTCAATACAACCTCAACCATATCTAACCTTATCTTTGACCTTATACATATAGACTTACAGCGACCATATAAAACAATTTCTATTATTGGTGTTCATTATATTTTGACAGTAGTTGATGATTGTAGCAAAGCTACTTGGACTTTCCTATTGCAGAATAAAGCAAAGACCTATAAAACACTCGCAAACTTGATCCCCCTAGTTGAAAATCAATTCCAAACCACTGTCAAAGTAGTTAGGAGTGACAATGGTACAAAGTTTATCAATTCAGATTGCACCAGACTATTTCAAAACAAAGATATATTGCATCAAAATTTATGTCCTTATTCTCCCCAACAGAACGATGTCATGGAATGAAAACATAAACATCTTCTACATATCGTCAGGTCCCTAATGTTCCAATCTAAGTTACCAAAGAAATTTGGGCAGATTCCATTATTGTAGCCACTTACATTATCAATTGACTACCTACACCCTTACTTCACTGGAAATCACCTTACAACATTCTATACAACAGCCCACCAGATTACACAAACCTAAAACCATTTGGATGCTTATGCTTTGCTACAACAACACACCTCATAAAGATAAATTTTAGACAGTAGCTTTTAAGTGCATATTCATAGGCTATGTCACATACCAAAAAGCCTTCAAAATATATGATCTCCATTCCTATAAGAATTTTGTATCCAGAGATGTTATATTTTATAAGAAAATCTTTCCTTTTTAAATTATACCTCACAGTGACTCCATTATAACCACACCACTACCCCTTGTTTCTTACCCTGATACTGTTGACTTGCAATCAATTCTTGACACACTCACCGATCTTAAATATCCCAACCCTTACTCTAACAACTCAAATGTTAAGAACATGTCCTCCCTTATACCCCAAACACTGAACTGTAACCTATAGCCCACTGACCCAAACCATATACCAGACAAAACAACATATACACCACCAAGAAAGAGTTATAGAATCACGACTAGATCTGTTTGGTTACGTGATTATGACTCCAATGCAACTACACCTACTGCTACACTTCATTCAGTATAGATTCTCGAATTAGTTAATTCACATACTCCACCTGCTTTTCCTTATGTTAATCCCCCCATGTTTCAGCTCTTCATAAATGTCATTCTTAGCTAACAAATCTTATATCTAAGAACCTAGGAATTATAGTCAAGCAAAATTAAATGCTGATTGGATTAGGGCCATGCATAAAGAATTAAAAGCCTTGGAGGAAAATCGTAAAGA
>JANVCL010000214.1:46389952-46406406 GCA_026546855.1 Erythroxylum incrassatum | reverse complement strand
ATGTTTTATTATTTATTAATTTTCTCATAAAACAAACTATATATACAAATTAATATATTATGAACAAATAATATAACGTAACACAAATAAATAAAGTATATATATAATATAACATTGTTATAACAACAAAACAACAAAACAAAAAAAATATTATACAAACTACATGTACCGAAGGTACAATAGACCGTCGGAAAAAGTGGTCGAAGATACCTTCGCCTCACCGACCGACCAAATGACCGTAGCTAAAATTCTCCGACGGAATCTTACTTGCCCATTCCCTCGTTATATAAATACCGACAACTAATTTTCGTCGTTATATTGCGACGGAATATTTCGGTCGGTATTTTTACCTACGGGAAGATCACCGACCGAAATTTTCGAGCATCAAATTCCACCGGTAATTACTTTGACCGACGGAAATCGGTAATTTACCAACGGAAATTTCCGCCGGTGAATTGATTATTTCTTGTAGTGGATGTTCATCCACTGTGATCTTATCTTCCACATCATCCAAAATCTTCTCAACTCTATCCGTTGATGATGAGTCATTCAAGCCAATAGTAAATTAGTCTGATCCAATACTTACTCATGACAACTTCATTAGCTATGGTTCGCCCATTTAAGCACATACTAAGTCTTTAGTCTATCAAGAACTCAGCCTTAACTAAATCAGCTCGTACAAGGTCTAAAACTCTCTCAAAACTTGTTTCAAGCTTGATCTACTTGCTAAGTCACCTTGAAACTCTCGCATATTCCTGTCATGCATGTGATCCAGCTAACCTTCCACTCGATGTTCATCTTAAGCCTTCCTTTGGTCTCACATCCGAATTTTGTATCTCGTCGAAAATTTTCACCAATGTGCACCAATGCATGCCAATGCTTGACATTGGTCCTTTTCCTCCTTGCCTCCTCGCAAGTCTTTGCCATGTTCCATTGTTCCGCATATCGAATATTGGCCAAGGCTTGCCAATATCCGCACGATTCCGTTATTAAGAATTAGGGGTCTAATAGTAATCCTCCTACTTTTCTCTCCAAAACTTATCAATTATTTTCAAATTTTTTAATTTTTAATTTTCAATTGACAATCAATCTTATTTGTTGTTGTAATTATAATAATTATTTCAAATTTGATAATTTAATTTAAAAATTATTGGCAAAAAAATTTAGGGTTTACACAAGTCAATCCAATATCATTTTTACTAGTTTAAATCAATAAAATTAATTTAGATAAGGTCAAACCATCTCTAAATATATTAACAATTCAAGTTCTGAAAGATCTATAAAAAGGCAAAAAAGATTGGTTAGCAAAATTTTTAGGTATTAAGAATCAATTTTAAAGAAACCTACTTGAATTAAAATACCAGAAATAATAAGATGCTGTATTTTCGAGCAGAAACTCCTTTTTTATAATCTTCTTAGTAGAGGTCCTACTAACTACTGCAGCTTTTTATCCTAATGCAAACGCATAAATTAGTGGTTATTGTTTCTTGTGTGGTACTTATTTGGACTCAGGGTGAAATATACAGTAGTGAGTAGTGTATAGGACCATAGGAATGTACGCAAAGCATGTTTGTTCTTGATTTCTGATCTGTGAACACATGTGCACACATATCACAAGACATTGCATTACATAGTTGAAGTTATTGCGTTTGGTGCTTACTTAACCTGTATATGCACACTGATTTCTAAAATGAACAGATAGTGGTTGTTCTATAAGTTTCAGTTCTTAAGTTCTTGCTTACGGTATTCTGCATCATTTTATTTGTCACACATCTGCATATAAGTTTACCGAAAAACAACCTCTCTATTTTATAAGAGTAAAGCTGCGTACTATAAGATTTTTTCAGACCTCACCTTAATGCGAGACTTCAAACTGGACGTGATGATGGTGATAACGGTGAAAAATCAATATCCTAGCATTGCACCTATTTTGGAACATTTATGTTTTGTTACATTGGTAAGAAATTTATAGATATGAAAATAATAACTTTCCTTTTCACTCACTCAGCTGTAGCAAGCATGAAAAACTAAATATCTTGAGCCATTGTGACTTGCTCAAATAGTCCCCTTACTAAATTTGCTATCATATCGAAAACAACGTCTTTATTAGTATACGATAAGGCTGCTTATTTATAAGGTTTCCTTTATCATGCATTTTAGTGGATTTTTTTTCTGAAAGTTATTATTGTTGTTGTACTAAATTGCCACTAGTTTGGGGTTCTAGACCTCGTAAGTCATTCCCACTTTAACTAATCTCTTGCGAGGTATGCGCATAACTTCATCTTGTTGCCTCACACATCTTGATAACCAGCTATAGCAACTATCAATGGCAAATTTCTTGGCAAAGTTGGAGCTGCTTGAAGCCACCACCTCTCCTTCACCCATCAGATAAACAACCCCACCTTCCCTCAATGCATTGTCCACCATTGCCAATTGCCTTGATGCTTCTTCTCTATCAGTTTCATGTAATTCTATGAACTGCTTCAGTTTATCCACCAGAATCTGCTCTAAGCCCTCTTTGTTCCTTTCAGGGTCACAGTAACCATACCGGACAACACATCTGAATATGAGATCAGAAGCACCGACTCGTTGGAACAGGAATCGATCTTCAGGGGAAACTCTGCTGATAGGCAATGTCTTGACTGATACGAATAAGAGAATTGAGTGCAGTGCAGGAACATTGGCTACGTAGTGTGAAAATATTGGCGATACGCCGTGTACAAGTTGGGTGTAGAACAGGGCGAGACCAGGTAGACGGTGTATTTTCGTGTCAGAGGCTAAGTTTGTTAACTTATCTGATGAGACCTTGTTTTCTAGCTCGTACTGGTACTTCTTTCGGTAACCATACTGCCATATGAACATGATGATCACCATAATGAGGGCGAATGCGAACGGAAGATATCCTCCATCAACGAACTTGTAAAATACTGAGCTTAAGATGATCAACTCCATGGCGCATATCGTTATCATGTATAGCAGCACTAGAAGGGGGTGTGTCTTCCATATCATGACCATCACAAGAATAAGAAAAGTTGATGTGATACAAAACACAAATGCCACTGCAAGTCCTGTAAGATGACCACCAAAAAGAAATGTTCGGGCTTAAATGAATACAAGAGTGCAGACATTCTTCAGTCTAAGTCATATTGAAGTATTGTTAGATTACCGTATGCATTGCCAATCTCTATTGTGCTTTTGAAACCGAGAGTGACTCCTACACAAGCAATCATAAGAAGGAAGTTAACCTCTGGAACATACACCTGACCCTCATACTTTTCGGATGTATGCACCACCTTAACCCGTGGAAAGCACCCGAGAGCTAAAGATTGTTGAACTATGGAGAAGGATGCTGATATCAATGACTGACTGGCAATGACTGAAGCCAATACTGCAAGAACAAACTGTGGCCAATACAATGGACCTGTGAAGCATAAACTCATATTAACGTTGTCAAGAAATTATACGATACGAAATCTTGCTGTTCGGAGCGAGTTTCAGGAATGGATCACGTATGCTAATGAAAACCAGCTAACGTGAGGACAAGTATGTCCAGGCAAAGTTTAGAACCAATATAAATACCCACCTGGGATAGATTTGTAAAAGGAATCAAGAATGTCATCATTGTGTTTGCGGAGATATGAACATTGGCCGAAATAAGCCAGCAAGATGGAAGGCAAAAGAACACAGCATGAGCTTAACTGGATTGATCGAATGTTGAAGTGGCCCAAATCAGCAAATAAGGCTTCAGAACCTGAAACAAAAACCAGAGGAATCAATAAATTCTTCCATTCCTATAAAGTTTCAGTTTTCATGTTTTGATTGGAGATAGTAATTATGAAACTTGGAATGACAAACTTTGACTAGATTTATTTACCTGTTAGGCATAAAATCACACCTCCCAGAGAAATCCATCCATCTTTTTTGTTTCTCTTGAAGTACATTACAATGTACCATGGATTTAATGCCTTGATTACACCAGGATCATAGCGAAAAAAGTTGTAGATTCCAATGCAAGCGAGAAATGCAAACCATATCAAAAGAATTGGAGCAAAAGCATACCCAACTTTATCTGTTCCAAACCTCTGAATTTGGAACAAGAAAATCAGGATTACCACTGAAATCCACATTATGGCATCCTGCGAAAGGGAGCTCGCAGCTAGCTTAATTCCTCCAACCGCTGATAGGACTGCACCAAGAATGAAAAGGGAATGAAACATTGCTACTGCTTTGTATCAATGTAATCAAGGTTTATCGAATATAATTGTATACAGAAGAGCTAGTTTTCAATACCTGATATGCAAGGTGTGAGAATACCATCTCCAAGGACCATGGAGACAGCAGTCAGGGTCATCATCAGTAAGAAATAACTCCATGCCTTGGAACTCTCAAGCTTGGACTTCACAGCTGAAGCCAACCTAGTTCGACGATTTGGCATTTCAAGCTTGAAGTTGGACACTTCTCTGTCTTCAGCCTGTTGATTTGGCATCATGCTGATCTTGACATGCCGGCATATCAGGGAATAAAGGGCAAAGGTTCCTCCTGCAATCACAAGCAATACCAAAACCTCTGCTTATTGACAGAAATAAAGCTATCTTTGAGAAATGGCCTTGGTTACCATATGCTCAAACAACATAACGAATGCCATCTATTCTGGTGAGTTACAATATCTCATAGAACAAATTTTGAACTAGTTGAGATCTGTCGAAGCAAAGATTCATACACTTTCTGCTATTCTTCTGATCACAAACTGCAAGCAGGTTAACCTTACTTAATTGGCTTTTCGAAGCAGTTTTGGCCATATTGCAATCAGGATCGTCTCATAAGGAACGATTTCCATCAGACAAAACCTTAATCTACACGTGAATTTCATATGAAAAAGCAACTTTCCATTCCCCAATAAACTTGTCGAGATCATATTACTGTCATATGGATGGAAAACTGTAAAGGGTAGTTTTGTTTCCTGACAAGGAAAGAAAGCTTACCGTCCCCATTATCATTGGCTGCCAGCACAATCAAGATATACTTGATTAAGGTTATGAACACGATTACGTAGAATATCATCGACAACGCCCCTAGAAGATCATCATTGTGTTTGATTCCATCTGGAAAGATTCCAGGAAGCGTATACAGTGGAGATGTACCAAGATCACAAAATACAACTCCTATGCACTGAAAAGCAAGAGCCAAGATCGTGCCCCAACCTGGTACCTGAGCAACATGGTAAGGTAGCTTAGCTTAGAGCATAAACTTCAAACTTTCTAGTGGCCTCAATTTATCTGTCATACTCAAATTTCTTTGGAAATCCTGTTTGAATAATATACAATTTCTGCCTATAAATCAATTTCAGTAGGTGGTAAGAATAAGAATACTTCTCAGAAGAACAAAAGATTGCATAAAGATTAATATGACATAAATATATTTAATCTATTCAAAGCAAGAGAATTCAATATCTGGAAGAACAGGTAGATGCCTGTCTATGACACTTGTCCATTTCTCCAGTAGACTCCATATCGAAAGAATCTTTTTTACTAAGCTTTTTCCCACCCACATAATCGATCTCCTCCATTATTTCATGTTCCTTTGGAGATCTTTTCTCCATTTCTGCAATTTTATTTCCATCTTCCATCCTGTCAAAAATGAACAACAAATTAGGTACCTTCTTCTCTCCCTCTGAACTTCCCTCTACTGGTTTCTTTTTCCATTAATTTAAGCAAAACATTACAGATAACTTGGAAGAGAAGTGAAGAGTGAAAATGGCCA
Source organism: Erythroxylum incrassatum (assembly GCA_026546855.1). Taxonomy (NCBI): domain Eukaryota; kingdom Viridiplantae; phylum Streptophyta; class Magnoliopsida; order Malpighiales; family Erythroxylaceae; genus Erythroxylum; species Erythroxylum incrassatum. The sequence goes on along the minus strand of JANVCL010000214.1, from coordinate 46,400,646 downwards.
CCAAAAGATCAAAACCCTTTTCATCTAAATAAAAAAATGTAACAACTTTTAGACCAACTTCTTAGACACAAAGAAAAAGTAACGTTCTTCAACACAGAAACACGAACTAGTGAAGAACAAAAAGGGAAATCAATGTGCTGGGGCAAGTGTTAGTGAAATACAGCTCTATAGATGATATTGGAAAGATGGCAATGATATTCTAACAGTGAAGAAGGCCATGAACGAACCAACCTGTTTGTCTACTGCTTTCTTCTCTGCTCTCTCTCCTCTTGCTATAAGGCTGATGATGCCTGAAAACGGAGAACATCTACACACACACATATATATATCTATAACTCTTGCTCACGCGGTGAAAACTCGGCATACTGATATGTGGAAGAATTAAAACAGAAGATCACACAGACCCTGATATTTACACGTAGGATGAATTTGATGAAGTGGTAAGATAATCAAAAAGGGTACTGATCACTTGGCTGGGCTTGGCAGGCTTGCATGCGTTGCTAAAAATGGCTTCTGGTGGTGGTGGTCCTGGAGTTTAGCAGAATTAACTGAGGTTTGAAAATAACCGAATTTGCTGGCGCGTCACTGATGTGTGATACCTTTCTCATTACCAAAAAAAGAAGAAACCAGATACTGTCACGTTTTAAGGATGACATCACGTCGGATTGGGTTATATTATTATCAGAAAATTAGATCATCGTCTTCGTTGCACCGAGTCTGAAATTCTACGATGAAGCCAGATTTGGAAAGGTTACATAATACGCATTATTATTGTTACAGTTAAGATCCTTTCCAATATTACGTTGTTTTGTTACGTCCAATCAATTTTAACTATTTATTTATGTGAGATTCACATAGGATCTTTATAGATCCTACAAAATAAATGACATAAAATAGAATAAGACATAGTAAAATTTGATAGAGAATCTGATTTCTTATTCTTACATAGTAAAAAATTAAATAATAATAAATAAACGTATTAATATTTTTAATTAAATAAATTAAAATATAAATCATAAACAAAAGATTTAAATAATATTTAAATTAGAATTGTGCAAACTTACCTAATTCATTGACTTTAGGTTACCTGTTGTTACCACAAACTAATTATTGGATGTTCTAAAAGACCATTTATCTTTATATTAAACATATAATATATTATAATATAATATATGTGGTGAAAATTATAATTTGTGATTAATATAAGCAATTCTAAATTAGATCTCCAGATTGTTATTTTGAAAAAAAATTATAATTAAATATTAATTTATTAATACACATGTTATTATATAAAAACGATTAAAGAGGAACAACCTCTTAATTATTTAATGGTAAGGTTGCGTATTACAAGACCTTCTTAAATTCTACATTTTAGTAAAAATTTTACTGAATAATTGTTGTTGTTATTTTATGATACATAATTTCTATAAATTTACTTATTTTTGTATGTTTATAAAAAGATTATTTTTGTGATTTGAACATTTGACCTTATGATCGTAAATAAGTAATTTTACTAATTAATCTAAAATTCATCTTGTAAATATATGAGTTTATAATTAATTTTGGTTATTTATAAATAGAAAATATTTCTAGTTTATTTGATAAGTCGGTTTTAAATATTAAGTAAGATAAATAGTTAAGGAATGATATGTTTAATCTATTTGTGTTTGAAGCCACAAAAGAGAAAGAGTCGTGAATTTAATATTTATCTATTTAGGTTGCTTATCGAAAGAGTTGAAAGATTATATTTATAACCCTACGGGCGTAGGTTAGTTAGTAAGGAACTCTCTTAGCTTAAGTGAGGCTGTGAGTTCAAACCTCTCTTATGCAATTGTTTAAAACCTTAAGTCAGAGCTTTGATTTCTGTAAGGGACCTATTCGACTCTAGTGAGAATTAGTCTTATTTTTTCATAGTTGGCACCCTTCTAAGATACCTTGTGAGTAAAGAAAAAAGAAAAATTAATATAATATTGAAATTAATAAATTTAAATAGAATGATTAGCGCTAAATTTTTATAATTATTTGAGTTATAACTAACAAATTTATTTTGAAATTACAAAATCTAATTTGCTCCTCAGGGCTGTTTCCGTAATTTCAACATTAATTTTATATTCACATAAAATCAACTTTTCTCAAACAATGGAAAAATAGGAATTAGGAAACCAAAAAAAAAAGAAAAAGAAAAAGTGGATGGATAATAGAGGATCCGAGACCCGCAGCACAGCCATCATTTTCTCCTTCACAACAATCTCTTTAACTCCGGTCGCCCTCCCCCGTACTCCTGCTTCCTTCTTAGTTCCTCCTTCTCAGGTCAGGGATTCCTCTCTGCTTCGCCACTTAGCTGGGTTTCTCTCCCTGGATTTGTGCCTTTTGCTTGTCTGTGTCGATACGTACTTTCTGATTCCGATTCGCATCTCTCGATCTTTATCGGTCGATCGTCTTTTTTAGTGCGGATTGATGGTTCTTTGATGGATTTGATGTATTTATGGTTTGTAATGTGTTGTTTGCGAGCTCCGATTAGGGTTGTTGACCTGTTTTTTTGTTGAAAATCGAGAGACGTGGAGCGAAGCTGGAAGCTTATAGTCTTGGAGCGGGTTCTCTGCTTATTTAAGGATCGAGGATTTGGAGATCTCAGTTGTTTTTGTGGTTTTGTTTGCTACCTGATGGTGTATTAGGGCTCTTATGACTTGCGCGTTTGTTCTAGGTCCGGAAATGGGAAGGGATATTTTGGTGATTGTTGTTAATTTAGGGTTTTAGTTATGTTTTAGTGTAATTTCTGGCGTTTTATGACCTGGAAAATGGAAATTGTGCTGGCTTTGGTTTTCCATGGTCGAAAATTTGGAACTTAGAAGTTGATTTTGATTTAAGTGCAATTGTCTGTCATTTTCGGTAATCTTAGTATTTCTTCTTGCAGAATTGGAAGTTGGATTTATTTATACTGTTTTGCTGTTGATATTTTGCAGATAGTGGCTGATTGTTGTTGCCAACATGACTATGAACGAGCGGAAAACAATTGACCTGGAACAAGGATGGGAATTTATGCAAAAGGGGATTATAAAGCTGAAAAACATCCTAGAAGGGCTACCTGAATCACAGTTCAGCTCCGAGGACTACATGATGCTCTACACGTATTCATTCTTTACCAAATCGTTTTATTTCTGTCTGCAAGTCCTTATTTTTACCTTATCAATTGTGATGTGGGTTTTAAATTTACTTCGTCATTTTTGTTCACAGGACCATCTATAATATGTGTACACAGAAGCCTCCTCATGATTACTCACAACAGCTATATGACAAATACAGAGAGTCTTTTGAAGAATATATTATGTCAACGGTGAGGAACACACTGATTCAGCTTTTTCAACTTATGTAATGATCCATACACGTAAATATTGTCTCTTCGTCAACATAATTTCTTTGTGCAGAATTAACCTGCAAGGTGATTCATGTATTAAGTTGACTACTTCCATAATTTTATTATTGCTTTGTTTCTTGTTAAGATTTTCTGGGAATTTATGAGATCATGGAAATCTTGTAATCCAGTTAATTGATTGGATATTGTTGCATTCAGGATAACGAGTAACTTTAAGTTTTCTCTTTGGGTATTACCCTTGAGCTGAAGATTTGTGCCTAACTGCCTTTTCTCCATCTGAATATGCATCACAATGATTTGGTGAAAGAATCTTAGTACATTTTTTTCTCATCCATTCGTTATTTCTCTTTCCTCTAATTCCTTCAGTTAACTTCCTCATCACGGAGGATTGAATATCCATTTTCAACTAAGTGTGTCAATAAATTGGCATGCATGCTGTTTCTTGTTACAACTTTATTAGTCTTAACCAGCAGATTTTGTAAAAAATATGAAATTATCATATATTGAGTCTTTATTTATGTCTTTTTTGTTAAAGTGGTGTTTTTTTATTTAAGGCTACATTCATGGGGACATCGCCAATTGTTTTACATCTGTGACAATGAGTACCACTTGTAATTCCTTGTTCAGGTATTGCCATCATTGAGGGAAAAGCATGATGAGTTCATGTTGAGAGAGCTTGTCAAAAGGTGGGCAAACCATAAAGTTATGGTTAGGTGGCTTTCTCGATTCTTTCATTACCTTGACCGATACTTTATTGCTCGGAGATCACTTCCACCTCTCAATGAAGTTGGACTAACTTGCTTTCGTGATCTGGTGTGTCAATGCTGAACTTTTTCACAGGAGATTCTTCTTTCCATTGCTACTTAAGATGATAGCAGACTAAAATAGCATATCTCCTGTTTGCTTTCTGATTTTTTCTCCAATTGTTTTCCAGGTTTATCAAGAGCTGAATGGAAAAGTGAGGGATGCTGTAATATCTCTTGTAAGTTAATGTATTTTGTGTTCACTGTATTATTTACTTGCTAAGTTCTTGGCCTGAAGAAGGTTATAGTGAATTTATTGGATGGTGCTGAGTAACCTCACCTTAAAACAGATCGATCAAGAGCGGGAAGGTGAACAGATTGATCGTGCTTTATTAAAGAATGTTTTAGATATATTTGTTGAGATTGGTATGGGGAAGATGGATTACTATGAAACTGATTTTGAGGAAGCCATGCTTAAAGATACTGCTGCCTATTATTCAAGGAAGGCATCAAACTGGATTCTGGAAGATTCTTGTCCAGATTATATGTTGAAAGTGAGCATATGATTTTTTGTACTTCATTGGAGCTCATTCCACCTGAAAAGTTGTCTAATTATTTGTCTTGGTCGTTCCAGGCCGAGGAGTGTTTAAAACGGGAGAAAGATAGGGTTTCTCACTATTTGCATTCCAGTAGCGAGCCAAAGTTGCTAGAGGTTTGTAGTTGCTTTTGTTCTGAGTTCACAGTTTCGGGGGTGAGTGAATTGTTAAATGAAATCCGAAAATTTTATTTGACGTGGGACATTGTTAAAAGTTGATGCTGCTTTAAGCAGCTTTACATCTACTAAGCTGCACAGTTATGATTGGGTCCCACGATTTTATTCTTCTGATGTGTTTGGTTTTCATATTGGTTGTTTCTATTCTTTGTAGAAAGTTCAACAAGAGGTGTTGTCTGTCTATGCAAATCAACTGCTTGAGAAAGAGCACTCTGGATGCCATGCATTGCTTAGAGACGACAAGGTGCATAGTGTTTATATTTGAACCTCTGTATTTGTGATTCAAATGTAAGAGATGGAAAATGACGATTACTGTTCTGTTCTTTCTAACACTTGTTTAGGTGGAAGATCTATCAAGGATGTTCAGGCTATTCTCCAAAATACCAAAGGGCTTGGATCCTGTTTCCAGTATCTTTAAACAGGTTGGCATACTTGAACTCTCTTTTATTTATCTGTCTCTTTAGTCATGAACAAATGCAGCATTTGTTTGTATTATCCTTTGCCTTCTCCTTTATTTTGATTTCTCCATCCTGTTGTGCAGCATGTAACTGCTGAAGGCACAGTCCTGGTTAAACATGCAGAAGATGCAGCCAGCAATAAGAAGGTTCGTGCTATTCCTGTCCTTATTCAATAATTTGTTTCCTTTTCTGCAATGGTTACATGAGCTGCTAGTAGGTTTCCATACGATTGATATGTTGGACTATTTCTTTCCATCGAAATGGAATCAAATTTCCCGTGTAGCAATCATCATCCTTCTATTTAGGAGAAAATAAAAAGAAAATTATCCTCTTGAATAGATTTTTTTAAGGATTTGTCAAGGGATTTAAGCAGCATGTGACAATGTTCCTTATCTTTGAATGAATGACATGAATTATGCGACAAAATGTCCCAATGTGAAACCATCATGATTAATTATATTCAACATATACAATGTTTCTGTGGACTTTCTTTTCAAAAAACCAAATGTGTCTGTAGACTTTTTCTTTGTGCACTTGGATTGTGGGATGGCCAGAAAGAGCTCCATTGGCAGTACCTTATTAATCATAACTAATTCAATATAAGAACCTGAACTGGTGGTTTTAGAAACCTTAAAATTGATGCTTAATAGACTGATGTTCAATCTAAGAAGCTGATTTGGTGGTTATAGAAACCTTAAAATTAATGCTTAAATAGACTGATGTTCCATTGATAAAGATGATGTATCGCTTAAAGATTGCATGTATTGATTGTCCTGTCTGAATGGAACTCTAGATATCTGCATGTCCTAAGACAAACTTCTACAATTGCGCTCCGTTGATAAACTTTTTCTGTTGTTTTGATCTTAAACTCATTTTGCAATTTGTGTTTGCTATGGTACTGCATAATTCTCTCTATTTTAAAGATAACGCTATCATTTGACGACTTTTGTTTGAAGTTGATTCTGATGCCAATGTTTCTATCTGTTTCATCTTGTTTTCTTTTACAGGCAGATAAGAAGGATGTAGTTGGCTTGCAGGAACAGGTAAATGGTTTTTGATTTTCTTCAACCACAGATTGCTGGACAGCTTAAATGAGTTGAAACTGCTTTTGGTGGTGTACAGGTTTTTGTTAGGAAGGTTATTGAGCTGCATGACAAATACTTGGCATATGTCAGTGATTGTTTCCAAAACCACACTCTTTTTCACAAGGTTTGTTAGGCAGACAGTTTAATTAGTTGTTGGATCTCAGTCTTAGTGGTCCATTGTGTTTGAACTGTCTCTGATCCACTGTAGGCACTCAAGGAAGCTTTTGAGGTCTTCTGCAACAAGGGTGTGGCAGGAAGTTCAAGTGCGGAGTTACTAGCCACTTTTTGTGATAATATTCTTAAGAAAGGTGGTAGTGAGAAACTGAGTGATGAAGCGATTGAGGAAACACTGGAAAAGGTTAAATTCATAATTCCTCCATTTCATGGTCGCATTACATTCAGATCTTTGTTACTGAATTTGCTTGTGTTATGCAGGTGGTAAAGCTGCTTGCTTATATCAGCGATAAAGATTTGTTTGCAGAATTTTACCGGTAAATGAATAAACTTTTCCATGAATCGTGCTTTAATGAAGTTCTTGACATAGAAATTTTTTTGACTACAAGTGATGAGTTTGGTGTAACAATTATTCTTAGGAAAAAGCTTGCTCGACGTCTTCTTTTTGATAAGAGTGCTAATGATGATCATGAGCGAAGTATTTTGACAAAGCTGAAGCAGCAATGTGGTGCCCAGTTCACCTCCAAAATGGAGGGCATGGTGAGCTGTTGAGGATGAACCTTATTTCAGTTACATTCCTAACGTTTCTATAAATTGGGTGCAATTTTCTCTCACAATAATGGTTTTCCTCCTAGGTTACGGATTTGACATTAGCAAGGGAGAATCAAAGTAGTTTTGAGGAGTATTTAAGCAACTATCCAAATGCCAATCCAGGGATTGACTTGACAGTTACCGTGTTAACAACTGGCTTTTGGCCAAGTTACAAATCTTTTGATTTGAACCTTCCCTTAGAGATGGTATGCTAATTTGATGTGATTTCTTGGCACAAAAGATTAGAAATCTCTTGCTGGATTTGTTACATATTTGCTACTCACTCTTTTCTCTCGGGTTTGAATGAATTTAGGTCAAATGTGTTGAGGTTTTCAGGGAATTTTATCAAACAAAGACAAAGCACAGAAAACTTACCTGGATATACTCATTGGGTACTTGTAATCTAATTGGGAAGTTTGAACCAAAGACTATGGAGTTAATCGTGACAACATATCAGGTATATCTCCATAGTTAAATACACTTCTATTTGCTTATTTTCATCAGATTGTGGTGGTGTAGGCAGATCAGCGTCTCTGATATATGAAGTTGCTTTTCCTGTGTTGTCATAGGCTTCAGCACTGTTGCTTTTCAACTCTTCAGATAGGTTGAGTTATTCAGAGATAATGACTCAGCTAAATTTGACCGATGATGATGTTGTCAGACTCCTTCACTCTTTATCATGTGCTAAGTACAAGATTCTAAACAAAGAGCCAAACACAAAAACAATCTCTCCTACAGATTACTTTGAGTTCAACTCAAAGTTTACGGACAAGATGAGGAGGATAAAGGTAAGCGTGGACCTTGAAGAACAACTTGTTTGATTATGTGATTGTGTTGAGGTGTTTCACACTTGGGTAATTAAATTCAACTTGTAGATTCCACTACCTCCTGTGGATGAAAAGAAGAAAGTAATTGAAGATGTTGATAAAGATAGACGTTATGCCATTGATGCCTCCATTGTCCGTATAATGAAAAGTCGGAAAGTTTTGGGTCACCAACAGTTAGTGATGGAGTGCGTTGAGCAGTTGGGCCGCATGTTCAAGGTTTAAAATTATCTTAAATTATTCCAAGATGAGTTCTGTTTCTTTACCAATTCTAGTTCAACCATTTTTATCGACTTGTTCATTTTTTCAGCCTGATTTCAAGGCAATTAAGAAGCGGATTGAAGATCTAATTACTAGAGACTATCTTGAAAGAGATAAGGATAACCCCAATTTGTTCAGATACTTGGCATGATTTGGCCTAGTTGACCAATAGTTGTTCTGTCCATGTCTACTGCAAATTCCACCAATGGATAACTGCATAGCACCACGGATGTAGCAGCACAAGGGTGTGTATAAAATGCTACAGGCCGTGCAGCTTTTGCCGGTTACTTGGAGACAGAAGCTCAGAATTACATGTACATTTTGTCTTCAGAGCCAGGTATGGAAAATTGTTATATATTGTGCACACCCTTCTGGCGAAATTTTCAAGTCGAACTGTGTCGAAGTCCAAAAGGGGGGACAATCTTGTATCAATGTCTTCTCATCTCTAAGCTATGGCATGACTTAATTAGTACTTGTTTGTTAATTGTATTTGCTGGTTGCCTGCAAGAGAAGAAAAAAATGTAACTAATGCTCACTCAAATTATCGTTTCTGATGTTAGATTTAGATGCTGCTATCAGGTAATAGCTTGCCTTTGATTGTGTGCAATACTGTTGCTGCTGTTATGTTTTTGCCTACTTCCACACTTTTAACAGGAAAACATAATTCCAACTGTTGTGTGATTAGGGATGGCATAACTTACTAAATGATGTCGTCTCGGTCAATAAAGTCTTCGACTCATTGATCAAATTGACGGCCTTCGGCCATCCCTCCCAAGCTTTAGCTGGATATATTTTGGTAAGTTTTTGTAGCCAAATAGGTCATTTGATTATTGATAAATGGCGGTGAGTCAATGGTAAAACTCGTATAGGAAAATGGTATATAATAGTCATACGCGTACAGGAAAAATGGCATATCCTCGATTGTACTTCAAAATTTATGATCATAATTAAGAGGTATAGAGGTAAAATTGATAAATAAGAATGTCATAACTTTAATTAATCAAAATTTTGAATATAATTTTGATCGCCTTAGATCATTTTTTAACTTAAATTTGAAGTTTCAAATATTTAGTTAAAATATAATGTGTTCTGTTAGATTAGACATAACACGTGTACACTGTTTACTTGAATTAGAATCAATGCAAAAACTGATTATGACTCATATTTTTTCTTCTCATCTATCTATTCATTTTTCTTATTGAAATGGAGAAAATCACATTACTTTTAATCATGCCAAAATATCTATTTAGCATTAAGTACTTGGATTTGCATAATTTGAACTTTCATGTAGTGTGGATGGCAATGTCCAGGCCTGAGACAGCGGGCCCTACCTTGAACCCTACTTGGCTTGAGCTGGACTAGGTTTGGCCCAATTTTTTTTATATAAGTTAAAAATGCAGAATTACTTTATTTTATTGATAAGGTTCAAACCTCAAGCCAGGTAGGACTTGGGTTCAGGCTGGATCCTTTAAAAAAATTACCTGGCCTGTTGACCCAAAATGGGTCATTTTCTTCTTTTGGGTCTCTAATTCTTTTTAAATTCCAAGTTTTTAGTCAAAAAGGATATTGTTTTTAACAAATCATGATTTTAACTTATTTTTACCGCTGAATTTCGAATTTCGTAAATTCCAAAATCTACCGTGTTATTAGTCAATTTAGGAACTCAACTAGAATTTTTGTTAATAGAACTCATATGGTCTCTCTTAGATGAACAAATCCACAAAAATTTAAGAATTTATATAGTCTACGTCCAGCCGAACGTGACAATCCGACCTAGCTAGAATTATTATTTTAAGAAAAAATCAAACATCATTTTAGACAAAATAATGTCATGTTGTCATTACCTTGGGCAGGCCGAGTTTGACCAGGCCTAGAAACCGAGCTTAACCCGTTGATCACGGCTAGGGTTAGGCTAAGCCAAAACTGTCATCCACACCTTCGGAAAAAAACAAAAAAAACCTATGCCTGTTGTTATAAAAATTACAGGCTTATTTAAAAATAAAAGCCGCAACTTTTCGTAGTATATAAATTACGATTTGCTTCTTGTGTCCTTCAACACAAATATCGTCATTGCAAATAACATTTCTTTGTTCAGCAAATGATTATAGTTTCTTTTTCTCACAGCGAATGATTATAGTCAATGCAACTAACAGCAACGCTTCAAGTTCCATTAATGAACATAAATCACTTGGTAATAGTTAGTTACATCAGATGCTGCAAACATGTCAACAACTTAGCCTTATGCTCCTGAAAGCTTGCCTTCCTGACACCGGCTGTTTAGGGGTGTTCAAAAAAATCCGCGAACCTGTGAACCGAACCTAAACCGCATGAACCAAACCTGTAAATAAGGTTAATCAAACTTGAGTTCAGGTTCGGTTCGAGCCGAACCTGAAAAATCAGGTTCATGGTTCAG
>JANVCL010000214.1:46372362-46386775 GCA_026546855.1 Erythroxylum incrassatum | reverse complement strand
GAAGAGAGAGAGAGAGAGAGAGAGAGAGAGAGAGAGAGAGAGAGAGAGAGAGAGAGAGAGAGAGACTGAAGAGCATGCCAAACACTGACAATTCTCAATAAGCATTTTTCACACCTCCACAAGAATATGATTTATGGGAAGAGAGAAAGAGAGAGAGAGGGGGTGACAGTCAAAACCGTTTCATCTGCTACCTCATGTTGCAGAGCTTACCTTAATTCAGAAGTTCACAAGTTACTACACATTCACTTGAGAGAGATCAGAAAAGCGTTTGGGCATAGGATCTGAAGAAATATGATTCAGCCATAGGACAAAGATAATATATTACATACCAACTGTCAAATTGTTGAAGTGCATCCCTATTTCTAATTCCTTGAGGTGATATGAACAAACATTTTTGACACCTAAGACGGCTAATTTACAAATAAAGGCCTTTAATCATATCATAAGGACAGACTTCCATTGTGGCTCTATCTAAAAGATGAAAATTCCCAACTCATTAATTGGAAAACATTAGATCCCTATGATAAATCAGTGAAAAGTTGAAGCAAAAGATGGAAAAGAAAAATATAGCTACTTCTTCAGCTAATAAAGACGACAAACACATATGACACTTGCCAGAAGTAAAATATTAGAAAACATAAACACAGGGCATCATTTCTCAATGAAATACCAATAAATTTAGATGATTTTATACACATTTTCATGTTTGATCCACATACTGCAAAGGCAATCTACATGAAATCTCAAATTTTAATAATCAATCAATATGTCTTTAACAACTAAAGAAAATCATAGAAGAAACCCTTAAAAGCGGATAAAATTGGAATATGAAAGAGTTCCTTAACTGACTTCCATAACGAAGAAACGAAAATGTTATTTCAATTCTTAAATAGGACAGCTGAGATTAGAACTTGTACTCTACTTTTGTGGTGAAAACGGATCTCACACAAGGGAACACTTATTAATCTAGTGTCATGAATTACCAAGTGAACAATAAATCGAAAACTACAAGTGAAATGATAATATTGTTGAATGCACAAATCGTTAACAAACTACAAAATCTCCCATCAACTGTTTGAATGATATTTTCTAAACAATAAAAGCCTTTCTTGAATAAAATGCAAGAGGTTTCATGCATCAACCATAAAAACCATTAAAAGAACTAGAATGCAGCTGCAAGAAAAGCATATCAAGCATAGAAAAATGTTAGAAGGTAACAGCCAAACAGGCAACAAAGTAAGCATTCACCGAAAAAGGAGAAGAGACAACTAATAGCACATTAGAAGTTGAATAGCTTTATAAACTGTATCTTTCATCAAAACCTTAATCAAGCAAAACTGTCTTCTGTAAGGAGAAAAAAAGAACATGGTCTATAAAGAGCACACAGATTACACACTAAAACATTACACATGAAGAAAAACATGTACTGTTGACAACTGTATATTCCTAATCTTGCGGGTTAAGTTTTAGTGTATTCCTAGTTTAGTGGGATTTCCTTGTATAGGACCTAATTTAGAGAGATCATTCCTGTAAATTTTATTTTCCTTTCCTAGATTTCCTTGTATAGGACCTAATTTAGAGAGATCATTCCTGTAAATTCTATTTTCCTTTCCTAGAATTCCTTTACATAGGACTGCTGTAAATCACAAAAATATATGAGAAAGCCTTTTATTTCTCTCCTATCTTCCTCCTATTATTTCAGCGTGGTATCAGAGCTAATGCTCTAAACCGCTGTCACTTTAACTCTCATATTGAAAGCCAACTGCAGCCTTTCCCTCCTGTAGGGCATAAATTTGCTGCCTTTCTCTCAACTGATAAATACAGTGTTCATCTTGGAAAAAGTTGGCAGAAGAAAAAAAATTCTGGAGTCAAATTTGGATCTATAGCTGAAAATCCTTCTCTGCAAATCAGTCCATTAAAGATATATGGAACCAATGACCAGGTCTTGTTTATTGTTCGTTCAAGCTCAGGGTTTGCATGGATATGATAAAGGAGATAAGCCAAAGCCAGCTACTGGTGATCCAACACTCACTCAATGGGAATCAGAAAACTCCCTTGTCATGTCATGGTTACTCAACGAGATGCAATCGCAGATTGCTTAAGGCTATTTGCTATTCAACACTGCACAAAAGATTTGAAGTGCAGCTTCTCAGACCTATTCTCAAGAGGGTAATGATGCTTAGATCTATGAGATACGTAATTAAGACATATAAGACTAAACAAGGAGATATGACCATAGCACGATATTTTGCTGAATGCAAGAATTAGACTATTATCAAGATTTCCAGCCTGCATGTCCACATGATGTAGTTAAATTTCAGACGTTGATAGAAAAGGAACGGGTCTATGATGCTGGTCTGAATATGGAATATGACCAGAAATGGGTACAAGTTCAGGTTAAGGTTCCTTTTCCTTCCGTAAGACAGGCTTACTCTTACATTCAACAAGAAGAAAGCCGAAGGAATGTCATGATACACACAAATCCCATAGAAAAAGCAGGCTACTTGCCAACAATACTCGTGAATCAGAGAAAGGAAGTGACCAGGTCCATCAAATAAAGGTCACTTGAAATATGATTATTGTGGTAAACCGAGCCATCTAAACAGAGTTTCTGGAAACTTCACGGTCGACCGACAAGAGGATGTGGAAGTAAACAAATAGGTTCCACTAGGCCACAAGCAAACATGTCAGAGACTATAGATGCATCTGTATCTGAAGAAACAACAATTATTGGTGGTCTTTCCAAGGAAGAAGTGCAAATTCTATGAAATCTTTTGTCTCGGCTTGACTCACATTCAACTGTTGCTTCTTCTAATTTTCCAAATCAGGTATTGCTTTTCTTGCTAATTTTGAAACTCATAATAATCCATGGGCTATAGATTCTAGAACATCAGATCAAATGACAGGCTCTTCCAATAATTTTTCGAATTACACTCCATGTTCAGGCAAAGATAAAATCTGTAATGCAAAAGGTTCTTTATCTCCAATATCTGGACACAGGTTCTGGTAATTGTACTCCTTCCATTAAACTATCATCAGTTCTTCATGTCTCTAATTTTCCTAATAATCTGTTATCTGTTAGTTCCCTTACCAATGAACTGAATTGTAAAGCAGAATTCTATCCTACTTATCATGCATTTCAGGAAATGAGCATAGGGAAGCGATTGGCTATGGTAGACTGCAAGATGGTTTGTATGTGCTAGATAGGAGTAGTCACTCATTGCTATCTTCTAAGACTCCAGCCATGATAGGAGATTCAACGTTTGCTAACCAACAGTCAATTCAGATACATAGGAGATTAGGACACCCATTCTTTGAATGTTTTAGAAAAATTATATCCAAAGTTGTTTAAATAGAGCAATTTAGATTTACTGTTTTTTAATGCTTGTGAATTTGCCAATCACTCAAGACGTTCTTATCCTTTAATTAATAATAAGAGTTCCGTTCCTTTTATGACTATTCACTCTAATGTATGGGGTCCTATTCAAACAGTTTCCTTGTCTATTTGTAGATAGCTGGTCACCTTTATAATCTGTTGTACTATGATGACATGAGTTTACTTGTTGTGAGCTAAGAATGAGGTATTTTCTTGTTTTATGTCTTTCCATAAAATGATTTGCACATAATTTGATGCTAAGGTTAAGATTTTGAGGACTGATAGTGGCACAGAGTACATGGAAGGTACTGGTCGTGACTATCTTGATTCTTATGGAATACTGCACTTGACTAGTTGTGTTAATACAAGTGCCCAAAATGGAGTTTATGAAAGAAAGAATAGACACTTATTAGAAGTGGCATAGTCCTCATGTTCACTATGAATGTCCCAAAAGTATACCAGGGTAATGCAGTACTTTCCGCTGCATATCTTATTAGTAGAATGCCAGAAGGCTTTAAAAGTCCTTTGGAAATGTTGCAAGGTACAAATTCTTACACTGTACCTCCTAAAGTTGCATTTTTGTCACCTTTAGGGAATTAGAGCCCTATTTTTCTCCATCCCAATCCCCTCTTCAGGAGAAGAAAAAAGAAGAGGAGTCACCAAATCATAGTGTGCCTATGCAGATTTTTAATCCAATCATTAGTAGTGAGCAGTGAAACACCTAAAGATGGAATGCTTGATTAGTCAGATTTGAAACCATATAGTTTAATAAAACATGTAGATAAAGCTATTGAGCATGTTCTACCAAGTCAAACGTCTACTCTGAATTCAGCTCATGTGGAATCATCCAGTGAGTCTCCTTCATCTCTTAAGCCTTGCAACTCTAATTCTGTTACTGATGATCTTGACGTCCATACTAGTGTTAGAAAAGGTGTTCACACTTCCTATATTTAACTTTGTTTCATATATTCACTTCTCCTTCCTATAGAGCCTTTGTATTGTTGTTGTCATCTGTTTCTATAACATTGGATTGGCAGAAAGGTCTTAGTGAACCTAAATGGAATGATGCCATGGTTGATTAAATGTAAGCTTTGACAAAAAACAAAATGTGGGAACTTGTTACTCTTCCATCAGGAAAGAGAACAGTATGTTGCAAATGTATGTCCGATGGATGGAACTGTTGATAGATTTAAGGCGCAATTGGTTGCAAAGGGGTTCACCTAAACCTACGGTGTTGAATATGAATAAACAGTGACTCCACAGGCAAAGATGAACATAATTAGAATTCTTGTGTCTTGTGCAGCTAATCTTGGCTGGGATTTACAACAGCTTGATGTCAAAAATGGATTTTTGCATGGGGAGTTAAAAGAAGTCTATATGGAAATTTGCCCCTGGATTTAACGCAAAGAAAACTGAAGGAAAGGCTTGTCAATTGAAAAAGGCACTATATGACTTAAATCAGTCTCTTAGGGCATGGTTTTTCAGATCTTCTCGAAGAAACTATCATGCTAGGTTGCAAACCAGTAGATTCTCCTATTGAAGCTAATCATAAATTACAAGGAGCTGGTAAATTTGTTGACATAGGTAGATATTAACAACTAGTTGATTTATCTCTCCCACACCAAACCTGATATGGCATATGCTGTAAATGTGGTGAGTCAGTGTATGTATGATCCTCTAGTGTGTAGATGTTGTACTTTGTATTTTAAGGTACATAAAATCTGCACTAGAAAAAGGGTTACTCTTCTCTAAACATGGCCACCTAAAAATTTAAGAATTCACAAATGGGGATTAGGTAGGATGTCCTGATGATAGAAGGTCTACTTCTAGCTATTGCACATTTATAGGTGGTAATTTAGTTACTCGAAGAAGTAAAAACAAGCTGTTGTAGCAAGATCAAGTGCAGAAGTTGAATATAGAGTAACGGACCATAGTGTATGTGAGGTGTTATGGCTTCAGAAATTATCGTACGAACTATCGTTGTTGGATGGAAATTTTTTTTCCTCATACTGTGATAACAAGGCTGTCATTAGCATTGCTCACAATCAAATTCAACATAACAGGACAAAACATATTTGAAATTGATCGACATTTCATCAAGGAAAAGATAAGCTGTGGAACTCTGAACATTTCTCATGTATCTTCAGAAAATCAATTGGCTGATATTTTCACTAAGGGACTTGGCAGTAAGAAAATTTCCTGTCTTGGTTTGCAAGATGGGCATGCAAGATATCTATACACCAACTTGAGGGAGACTGTTGACAATTTTATACTTCCTAATCTTGCGGTTTAAGTTTTGGTGTATTCCTACTTTAGTGGGATTTCCTTGAAAAGGACCTAATTTATAGAGATTATTCCTGTATATTCTATTTTCCTTTTCCAGAATTCTTGTAAATATAGGACTGTTGTAAATGACAAAAATATATGAGAGTTAATTTTCTCTTCTATCTTCCTCTTATTATTTCAACATATTCCCGAGATGAAATTATTAAAATAGTACCAGTTTCAAGAACTCTAATTATAATATAAGTTCAGCAAGCATGCCTATGTCCAAAATAGAATTTAGAGCCCACAAGTTATAGCCTTCTATAAGGTTGGAATAAGAGATATATATTAGCTCAACCAGATATTGTTCCACAAAGTTTAATTACTGGGAAACTGTCAGTAACATCACAAGAGACCAACTTAAACTATCGTTTGAAATTCAATTATGGAATATGCATGAACTTTAGGGATTAAAAAATTTAATGAAGGAAACATGACATGTAGTTGTGTTAGACTGCAATCACTACCTTTCCCTCCCAAGAAAAGCAACCACCAAATATCAAAAGAGAACAATCAAATCAAGGAATCTAGGAAGCAAAAAAATGGAAAGAATGAAAACCCTCCCAGTTATTGAATCCTGTAAGAACTGCTCACATATTTTGTCTATTGTATTAAAAGAGTAATATTTATTAGTTCAAATTGATAATGTGTATACTCTCCATTCTGTAAAATTGAAATGCTACAACCAAATAAATTGTTTGAAAACAGCAAGATCGATGGATGTGCAGAAAATAGTGAAAGAGCATTCAGTGTTGTAATTTCAGAAATCTGAGCATTGCACAGCAAGAATGGAATGCAATAAAGAATTTTTACACATAATAATTAAAAAGATTTGGCATAAGAGAACATTTACATGAGAGCATCCACATATTAAAAGCAGGTACCAGGTCACTTCCTCCCAAATGTTTTTCAAATTGTTAAGAAGATTTAGCTTCAACAAACATGCAACAGCTTACTACCCATCAAATCCTTTGGAGAGATAGATGCTTAAACAATGCCAATAAGAAAACAGAAATAAACTTCATGCATTAGATGATACTTAATGAGATTATTTGATCATTTTTTGACTCACATGATACCTGAGTGAAATT
This sequence comes from Erythroxylum incrassatum, assembly GCA_026546855.1. Lineage (NCBI taxonomy): Eukaryota > Viridiplantae > Streptophyta > Magnoliopsida > Malpighiales > Erythroxylaceae > Erythroxylum > Erythroxylum incrassatum. Next base: position 46,379,983 of record JANVCL010000214.1, on the reverse strand, counting down.
AAAACACTGAAAGCATCACAACACAAAGGATTCAGAATATGCTTACTGGACGTAAAGGAAGACCCATAGGACTAAGGATAACATTTGTCTTTGGTGTAATGGATTCTGGTGGATGGTGATATTTACAAGAGGATCCAAATCTACAATCACCAGTTTTCATGTAATACTGGCATTCTGGTTGGCCAGGTCTCTCTGGAAATGAGTGTTCCTTTTGGCTACTGCTTGCAGGACCAACTGAAGTAGGTGTTGGCTGATAAGTTCCTGTGTAGGCAGGTGCTGAAGGAGATAGTTGTGTTACCCCATAGGCAGAATTCGAACCTACCACAGGCTGAGTATTAGGAGAAGCTCCCGGACTTACAGGTGTCTGCACAAGAATCACAGTTCAAATGAAAATATCTAGGGAGAATGCCACAAACCTTCTGAAAAATAAAGGAAGGTTTCACTGAATTACCGGGTAAGGACTCCAACTTGGATAGGGAACTACACCAGGAGAAAGGAGCATAGGACCATAAGGTCCCTGCACATAGCCATGCATCAAAGGTGACCTTGCAACTACTACACCATACTGCTGAGATGAGGGACCAGATGGAGACTGCATCGCTGGGTACAATGGAGGTCCTGGTAAAGGAGCGGGTGCATTTGCAACTTGTGGAGCCAATGATTGTAGTGGAACTTGAACATTAGCTGGTTGCGGATGATGAAATTTACATGTCGCACCAAACTTACAGTGTCCTGTTTTTATATAGTATGTACACTCCTTTTCACCCTGTGAACAATTAAACATCCAATGTTTCAGATTCAAAAACATGTAGCAAATGTGAGAAAGAAATTACAAGAAACAGAATGTCAATGATAAGAAAAAAATACACAAATACCGGACGTAATGGGAATCCATAATAATTTAGTGCAATGGGACTAGTAGAACCAACTCCCAGCTTCGGGTGGTGGTACTTGCAGGAAGCACCAAATTTACATGTTCTTGTCCTCATATAGTACTGCAAAATCAAGCCAGAAACAGCATAGCTACAATCACTAAAATTCTAGAAACATCAACCATAACCAAAAGCTGACCTGCACATTGTTCAGGTATCAATCAAGCATTTTCATTAACAACTTGCGTAAGTCTCAAAAGCATCAAATGGATTAACCTGGCAAACAGGCTGGCCAACACGCTCTGGATACTCTTCTCCAGCTGCTGTTGCTCCCATCACCTGATCATCATCATCATTCAGAATTAAGCAATAAGCACAATTATACCGAACACATAACACAGACACACACACGCGCAGATCTTACTACACCAACACCTTACTACACTAACACCTACGTACTAAATAAAACCATTCCACACTAACTTCAACATTCAATCATCCAAACTCCATCAAAAAAACCATAAGATCACAACAATTAGAACCAATAAACCTCTAAAACCCACAAACTGGAGTGAAACCAAACAAAATTACCGCGCTGCGGTCAGGTGGATGATTGAACCGACACCTTGACCCGTACCCACAATACCCGGTCCTCAAGTAGTAGAGACAATCGGACACGTCGGGTCGTTCTGGGTACCCGGATTCCCCTTCACCAGAGTGCCAACCACGCTCTACATTCGCACCAAAACAAACATAAAAAGATCATATCACCCACTCTACACCAACATTCAACGAACCTTTAAACAAGAACATAACTCGCAAAATGTAGGTTAAATAAACGAAACTCGCCTTCGAGCCCCGTTCCCGGCACTGGACCCGTCCATTCCGGTGACGGATCGGACTGCGACCCCTCCTGGATCCGACTGTACCGGTCCATTCCGAAATTCTCCGAACCGAACCGGAGTCTGCTTCTCCGATCAGCTGGATACCTCTATCTGTCTGTGTATGCCTTTGTAGAGAGAGATAAACGAAGCGACAAGCGAGAACGAAAGAAACAGCGATCGAGAAAAACTAAGAAAATAAAATAAATAAATAAAATATCATATTTGTTATTATTATTACTACTTTTTTTTTTAATTTCTTCAACTCGTAAGACAAAGACATAACTGTGTTTGCTTTGGCTTTTCAAAGGGAAGTGATAGTTTTGATCTTTCGCTCTTCTCTCCTATTCTGCTTTATATACGCGCCAAACAACCCCCTACTTAGGTTTATTTATGTAATGGCTCGCTCCGGTCCGGTTGGGTTGTTTTGATTTTTAAAATTATCTTTTCTCAAAATAATATTATTTTAAAAAATTAATTATTATGTATTAAATGTGAGTTAAAAGTATTGTCCCTCTTAAATAATTCATTACTACAACTGTCCTTTAAAACTTTTTAGTCAATTGAATGACGATGATGCCCCTCAGGTTCTTTGGGAATGTAGTTCAAGGAGGAGTGAGCATGGAATAAAGCCGTACTTTGTGTAGGGATATTACAGTAAAACTGATCACATAGGCACGAGGGTTTGATGTATCTGTACGGGGAAGTTAGTACCTTTACTCTTCCCACTTCAATTACTTAATTTATAAATATTATATTAATTAATTATATTTAAAATAATGTTATTTTATTTTTAATCTAATTAATTAAAGTTTTAAATTTAAAAATTAAATTTCAATTTAATTATAATGAGTACTTCAATTTTAAAAAATTATTGGTCAAAAATAAAAATATAAAAAGAGATAATATGATTTGTATTTAATTTTAAAAAATATTTTATCGAAATAATATTTTGTGTACTCGTATATTTATTAAGAATTTTAAGTAATTAAAACTTAAAAGTATTTCAGTAGTACATGGAGTGAAGTGAAAGAGAAGGCGGTGACTGATGTGATGTGACATTACAAAAGGAACCAGAAGAAATTTTATATTTTAAAATATTAATCAATCCGCTTGAAAATGGAATAAATATTATTTTAAATGTAGTAATTCATTGAAAATTTATGGATATAATACAAAGTCATCTTAATTATATATTAACTTTCCTTTTCTTTCTTATCAATTTATAATTTAAATTTTTAAAAAAATTGTGAATTTCTTTTTTTAATAATTTATATTTATATTTGTACTATTCAATATTTTATTTTATTTAAGTAATTAGAAATTAATATTTATTATATATTAATTGGTATAATAAAATGATGATTCTTATTTTTTTAAAAGAATGATAATTTAGTCCAATTTTTCAAATTTTAATTTATGATTTGAATAAAATGATATATTTTAATGTTAAATGTTAATTAACATTTAGCATTAATTAAAATAATTTTTTTAAAACTAAATTTGAAATTCATTAAAAAGGTAAATAAATGAACACCTCATTTTAATTCATTAAAAGCTTACAACATGACTAGATAATGGAGTTGGTAATTACAGCCAAAATTAGGGCTTTTTCTTTTCTCAAAGCGGTAACGTTTTTCGCACTACAGACAAATTTTGGTAAATGCGTACATTTTTTTACTTAGGAAGTTAGGAGGTTGACAGTAGATATAGCTACTCGCCTGTGCTCTTTGCTTCTTGAACTGACCAACCAAAATCCGCCAAGTACTCACCATCCCCACGTAACGGATGAGCAACGTGTTCTAAGTGTATTTTAATTGGTAGAGGGATTTATAATAGAATAAAATATTATTTTATAACTTAGGAGAAAATTTTATAATAAAATAAAATGAAATAAAAGAGAAAGGTTCTATATTAACATTGTATTATATCTTAAACAGCAAAAATGAAAAATCTCTTATTTGTAAAAGTTAGAATGAAATGTAAAATAATAAATAACTTTATACTATATTTCATCGTAAACTTTTCGTCGAAACAATATTTCATTATATTATATTATAAATAAATTTTATTGTTTAAATATAATTAAATTTAGTTTAAATTATAAAAATTGAAATAAAATTTCATTATAATCTAATCTGATCATCATTATATTTGCTTGAGTGATTTTTAATAATCTTTTATTTTTGTTAAATAATAATCTTTTATTTAAGAAGTCAAATATTATCTTAAGAATTTAAAGGTTACAATTATAACGGGAGAATGATTAAAAGTAAACATGCGTTTGAGTTTATAAATAGTATTTATATTAAATTTATTACTTAATTTAAACTTTTAAATTTTTATTTAATTTTATAATATTAATTTAAACTTTAAAAAGTAATATTTAAATTTGTAATCTTTAACAAAATAGTTTTATATTTTGTTATCTGTAAATATAAATAATGTGATAAGCCACATCAAATTAATATTTTTTTCTGCATAATTGCCACATTTTATATTTGTGCTATGTATAAATTGTATTATTTAATAAGTATATTATATAATTAATTTTATATGTAGTAAATACAATATCTGGTAATTACATTACAAAAACACCAATCACATAATTTATATTAATAGTAATTTATATTAATAGAAAAATTAATGCTGAAATATTTTTATTAAAAATTAAAAGTTTTAATATTTTAATACTACATTTTAAAATTTGTACCAATATTATAAAATTAAATATAATTTTTATAATTTTTCTTAATAAAAAACTATAATTTTGTAAAGTGCTTTTGTAGGAGCGCGTGATTGGTTGTGATCAAACGCGAGTGTGATTGGGTTCTCAAATCGGTTAAAATTTAGGAGTTAAACTTCATGTCCGAAAAGGAGGAAAAAAAAAAGGAGAGAAAAAAACAGAAACATAAAGTGAAGATTGATTCAGTTAAGATTCCGTTGGGAGGGAAATTCATGAGAATCAACGGTCGAGAAAGGGCCAGATGAAACGGACGGTGGAGACGAGTTGTGTGTCAGCATCTGAACCGGGAATATGACTTTGTGGTAGTATGTAAGAAGTCCATAAAAGCATTATTAATAGTGTACAGTAAGTGGGTGACCTTAAGTCGCCAGTGGACGACGGGGATGATGGCGATTGGGAATCACTGGTATGCCGATGATCAGGTGGAAAGTGATGGTGACGGTAACGGTAACGGTAATGGTGAACTGTTCTTTTCTTTGACTTGGACAAGGTTTGGTTTGGACACACGTAGACCACTTTTTCCTTTTTCTTTTTTTTTTAAGGTTTTATGGTTTTGCCTTGCAATGAGTTAACTGTGATATAGTCTCAAACGAGCGGCGTCCAAGTGTCGGCGAACGGTTTTTTGGGTATTTGGGATATGTTAATGTTCGGCAGTTACGAGTTTGCTTGTCGGCCAAGTTCGTGCAAATGAAGTTCCTGAAATTTAGGAATGACAACACGAGTCTCACACGATTTAAACTTTAAAGTGAATAAATTAGGTTATAGTTAATTAAAGCACGGTCGGATTCAAATTAAAGAATATTACTTTTAGATATTGTATCGTTAATTTAACTAAAAATTAAATTATTTGAATTCAAACCAATTTTAAATTATAAAACTGTAGGACTTGAACTTGAGGCGACATTATTATCTCTATTTAAGTGGTATGCATTCTTAAAAAATTTAAGATTATAAATTATTAGAATAGGTATGAATAATAGGGATGAAATTATAATAACAATTTCAATTATTATGAAATTTGTAATTAATATAAATAGTAGTCGACCCGAACATAATAACTTAAAATTTAAAATAAAATGATACGTTTTGAAAATTTTAAAAAAATGAAATAATCAACTCGAAGATTAAATTTTTTAGGCTCAAACTTAATTTGATCCGACATATTGTCATTCTTAAATATACATATAATCACGATAATAATTTTAGTCTACAAATCATAATTTAAATCATAGTTTTAATTATAAAGTTTGGAAAGATTAAGGGATCAAACAAATTCACCTCAATTGAAAATTTCAAAAATATGTGTAAATCTGGTTCAAAATGTTTGACCAATGGAGGTTGACAAATTAAATCCTTCAATGTTTTAATAATTATTAAACTTAAAGAATTAGTAAAAAAAAATTTAAGGTATTTGGATTGAAATTTAAATAAAGGATTTATGCAAATCAAGACTGAAATATTGTGTATCATACTTTAACGTGCAAGAGATAAACAAACGTCCAAGAGAACAACAACACGTAGATCGTGTATGAAGAATTTAACTCAGCATCTCAACAAACATAGATTGAAGATTATGTGGGATATGTACGTTGGAGCTAAGTACTAGTCAACTATCAAGTTGCAAGTCGACTATTGACAATCAGATCTGTAAGTTGGAGTTAGTACTAGTCGACCATTATGTTGCAAGTCGACTAATAATAATCAGATCTGTCTGTTAGAGTTGAGACAAGTCGATCAGCGCGTTGCAAGTTGACTATTGACAATAAACATATTAGTTGGTTGAATGGACTAGTCGACTATCAGCCTATTAGTCGACTATTCGAAGAGCAGAGCAGAAAGGTTTATGAAAAACGTTAATACTAGTCGACTGATTCCTTGAAGACAAGTTGAATATAATGTACTAGTCGACTATTACACACCGATTAGTCGACTATCAGTTGCAACTAAACATAATTTGACTGAGTCAATTGATTACAAATGGAACAAAAACCTTCATACAACGGCTAGGAGCATTCTACAACGGCTATGAGAGTTCTACAACGTCTACAAACATCTTAAAGCCTACAAATAAAAGACAGAACTTCAAAAGATCATTTACACAGATCCAAAGCAAAGCAAACTTACTATAGTTCAAAATTATCTTCACATTGCTATCAATTTGCTCTTAGTATGTTCTAATTGTATTCAGCTGTACTGAACGTTACTACTTTAATTTCTATCATTGTTATTGTGAGCTGAGTGATTAGACTCCAATCACTTGTGAGGTAGAATTTGTATTGGAAAACAGATCGATTGTAAAGTAAAACTTGAGTTGGAAGTCAAGTGGAGTTAGAAAAGTTCACACTGAACTAAAAAGTATGTAGTAAAGAAATTTGTCAAAATTCTAAGTGAAAGCTTAGGTAGAGGACGTAGGTCTTAGTATTGAACCTCTATAAACATTATGTTTGTCTCTCTTCTCTACTCTTTTATATTTCAATTTGCTTGTTTGTTTTGTGTGTTTTAATTCTTTGTTTTGTAGCACTTCGCGAAAAAAGTTTAAAAGATCTATTCAACCCTCCTTCTAGATCGTTTTCACACAATTCTAGCCCTTATACTTGATAGAGAGGATAATGAACAAATGGGATGTTAAAAGATCTTTGACATCAATGGATTATAAAGGCAAACAAAACAAAACCATAAGGCCTTGTGTGGTTAGTACAGATTGTTGACTGGGAAAGTAATCTTTTTTTCTAAAATTTAAACTATTATGTTTGGTTCGTTTTTTTTAGTAGTTAGAAAAGCAAAAACTTTCTTAATTTAGGGAAAGTAGTAGCACTTTCCTTGGATTCTAATCCCAACATTCCCTTGATATTTAGATTACTTTCCTCGAGAATTTAATCTAAAAAATACGCTAGCCATTTTAACTTTTCCTTCTCTCTCAACTCTACGACAGCTCTTTTATAAAACTCTGTCTCCAAAAATAATAATAATAAGTGATAATCACAATTTTAATTGAATTTTTAATTTAATAATTATTAATAAATATAATTATATTTAAAATATATTTTTAAAATATATAAATTTCAAATAAATTTTGATTTAATAATTAAAATATATAAAATAAATATTAGTTTATAAATAAT
>JANVCL010000214.1:46346638-46372262 GCA_026546855.1 Erythroxylum incrassatum | reverse complement strand
CAGTATTCATAATGTTGTCTTCAACTATTCTTATTGTTCTCCCGTTAGTAAGATTTTGAATATTTTTGCTCAAAAGTTTCAATTGACAATCTTCAGGTTTATATTGTTCTTTAACAATTTCAATTTTTATTCAATTTGTAGGGATATAATTAGAAATATAAGTCAAAATTAAGTGTTGCATACCAAAAACGATAATAAGAATCCACCAAACTTTCCTATTAGAATTCTTATAAGTATCCAAACATATGAATATCTTTACTTTTCATAGATTTATTTTCTAAAGAATCATATTCCAAATTCACTTTACTTTCCCAACCAAACGGGCCCTAAAAAGGTCACACTAAGAATTCCAGAGTTCCTGGAAGAACAACTGTGCTATAACCAAAATTGAATCCACTTCATGAACCATAATGTACACTTAATCTTGTGTCACAAAGGATCCTAACAACACCTAATTCACAATGACACGCCAAGGAATTTGACATTATCGTGATTTTAACTTGTTTTCGGGTCGATTCGGCTTTAGATTACCAGCAACATCCCTCATCTGCAGCACATACACTTTCCATCAGTCAAAAGTTGCAACTCAGAAAAAGGGAATACAACAAGAAGTACTTGGGCAAACCTTTTGTTTCTTATCTCTTTGGTTCTCTTCTTTTTTGTTCTTCTTCTTCTTCTTCTTCTTTTTCTTTTTCTTCTGTTTCTTCAGTGTAGAAATTTCAAGCTTTTCTTCTTTGAAAGACTCCTGCAAATAAATTTACTTTTCCTAATCACGTAAGTGTATCGATAGCTTCACCAACTCACGATTTGTCAAATCCAGTTTACCTCAGAGTCACCAAAGGAATTCACATGGTGAACAACTCGTCCAGAATTCGAAGTTCCAGCTGTTACATTGAAATTAGGATCATCAGACTCAGCTAACATAATGGTTTCTCATTGCAATCAATATGGTGAACTTCCCACATCTAGAAATCTAATGATAAGATCATGAAAATCTAAAAGAAGTAGCTTAATAAACCAGGAAAAGATCCTAGCGGTAGAAGCAGATTCTCAATAAACAAAAAAAAAGGCTCATGAATGTCAGTTGTATCATAATGCAACTGATTCAGGATCTGTCACAGCAGGCATATCTACTTCCAGAAGCGACTACGAAGTTTAATCACAGTATGTTAAGAGGGCTATTCAAAGCTTGATACAGAACTGGGCCAATGATAATAGAGCAGCCTTAAACGTAGATTACATTGTTAAGATAGCACTGAAGTACTTGACGAAGCAAAGTTTAGTGAAGGATTAAGACAAGTACCATACCAAAAGTTATTGAAAATGTGTCACAAAGGCATTGCAAAGATTCCATTTATTGTTAACCTTTGAGCTACTGGTAAATCGAAAATTAGGTACAACATTTCAGGGAAAAAAACAAGTGAACCAGTATGAATCTCAGTTAGACTTTAAACTGAAGGAGACTAATCATTCAATCATCACAACATGAACCTCGGTTCGTCTTCAAACTGAAATAGATGAATCATTCAATCACGCAGATCCGCATGTGGAATTATAGTCATAAACACTCCATTTGTAGTCCAAATTGTCCAAATTTCCCCACCATCTACGAAGACTTAACCAATCTTCTGATTAAATCAAATCCTCGATTCCATTTCAACGTTCCAAATCCGAAGACTCGATCTTTTTGTTCTTACTTTGAAAATACCAACATTTATTCAAGCCATGAAAACCAACAATGAAAAGGGAAAACGGGAATTGATACCAGAAGAAGAACAGACTGCGTTCTTGGCGTTCTGGACAGCCAATTCAAGCAGTTGGGGATCAATGGAGGCTAAGCCATTGGGGTCTTGAAGTCTTCTCTCAAGAAACTTAGCCAAAGCTGCTGCTTTGTTGGTCTTTAATGGTCCACCAGGGTGAGCCAACCTTCAAATGACCACCATATACACATTCTCGTACAATTAATCAAAACTACCGGAGGTTTTCCAAACACAGAGACATGAATAGAACAGAAAATAACAAAAAAATAAAAGAAATTTTTTTAAAAAAATGGGAATTAAAAACCTGGGTTCTTGAGAGCGTGAAGAAGATGAAGGAGGCAAAGGAGCGAATTTACTTGCTCTGAGCGCTCGTCTTTCTTCTTCATCTAGTTCTTCCATGTCCCTGTCTCTGCAACCTCTACTTGCCTTTTTTGATTTGGGTTTGCCTTTAGGGTCCTTTCCCTTCTTTAGTGTATATAAAAAGATTTTCTCTTTGAGCAGATGACTTGGGCTTTTATTTTAATTAATAAATATATAATATACAATATCGATTAAATATTACTTAATGACTAAATTCTATTATTAAATTTATATCAAATTAATTAAATTAATATTTAGATTATATTTATGAGATAATTTAAATTATCATATTAATAATATTTCAATTAGTACACATTTATATTGCATATTCTTTAAATTTATTTTTAATTTTACATCTAAAATTATATTTTTTAAAATTAAATAGAAATATTTTAAAAAAATTAAATTCCCACTTTATAGGCACGCCTACAATATCCAACTTCGTCTACATCCATACAAGAAAGAAAGCTGATTCAAGCTGCACTACACTATGGACTTAGCTTAAGATCAGATGTCCTATCACTTCAAGCCAATTAACACAGGTTACATTCTAAAGAGTGCCTTCTTGCTGGTTTGGTCATTTCATGACAGACTCAAAAGAAAAGTATCAACCACATAAATAGCAGTTCAACCAGACGTTCTTGTAGAGCTTGTTACAGACAGAAAAGCCATTGACCTTACAGAAGCTGATCTTCCCAAAAGTATGAAAATGTAATTGCCAATTGCACTTTTTAACCACATCAGATTTTAATCTTACAAATCATTGGTTAATCAAAGTACAGATGAGAGAATAATCATTAAATATTTCCTCCTCCCTATGTCTTTTCACCATGATAGCAGCACAGAACTATTACGAGTCCCGTGCTCCTCACATACATGAAATCTACATCAACAACTCAAAATAGTTCACGACAACGACAAGGAGGAGAAGAACAAATGTGGGAACTGTGCAAAAATCAACTCTCAAACTGCAGGACTCTCTCTTTTAGCCTAAGATTTCTAAAAAGAGGCAACGGAGTCAGGCAAATCCGTTGGTCGCATAGTGGCACAGATCAAGCAACCAAGGAGAGCAATGGGATCTGTATGGAACAACAGGACAAGAGGTGCTGCAGTAGAATGTGCAGGAAGTCCAAACACTACTGCGTAATCCATTTCTAGTTGAAAGTTTTGCTTGCTTTTAACTAACCAAGCAGGAACTTGAAAATGTCACCAAGTGTAATAATGCCTTCAACTCGTCTGCTGCCTGCCTCCACAACGATAAGCCGTCTAACACCTGAAACCAATAGGGTTACATAGACTTTATTTTCACAAAAGATCATACAAATTCAGTAAAGTCGCAAAATCCATGCTACAAAGATGAATGATCCAAGCAGATCTACCGCTGGAGACGAAGTCCAACTACTTGTACTTTGAACATGGAATGTTTTGATATAAATACTTCAACACAAAATCAAAACTTAATAATATGGCGGCGTGATTCCAACCAAATTCTACAGACAGAGAAACTGCAATTCATAGTGTTAAAAGTAGAACAGAACAAATGTTCAATGACAATTTGCTCTTTTCAACGTCGTCAAAATCAAAAGACAAGGAAATTCACACATATCATCTCGGGATACACACTAAAACAAGAATATGATTTTACCTGGGTCTGCCAATCGCTCCATCACTTTATGCAACGTATCAGAGCGCAAACACATTTGACACCTTTGACTTCTCAGCTCATATGATGAAAAGGAGTTTTGTCCCAAGTGCAACGCCTAATAAAAGGAATAATACAAATATCAAGATAGAGGAGCAAATAACAAGATCAGTAGAACCAATACCAGAGGTATTCCAGTAATTACTATCATATAGACTGTAAATAATCAACATAAAATAAAGTTGACAAAGTGCCATACTTTTTGTATTATCATCACCGCTTTAATACAGATCAAATTCAACTAACACCCACCCGTACCCCCGATAGAAGGAAAAGAAAAGTTAAACCCAGGGCTGAAGCATTCTGTCCCAACTTTTGACTGCCACGGCAACCAAAGTGTATCTCTTTTCTAGATATACTATACCTTCACAGCATCACAGCAATAATCACTTATTAAATGGCCAAAACAGTATTAATAGAAGCCAAACATCATCTTTCCACCAATTTAATAAACAGCCAACCCTACAGAAATTAACAAAGGACTACAAAATTAACTGCTTGATGCCCACCACTAAGTATTTTATATCAACTGCCAATATGCTAATCGGTAAACAGATTGCGAGTGAGGTTTCTCAAATGTCCAAGACTCTGGAAGTTTATTGTTTGATACCATCAATCAAAAGACAAAAGGAGATGTGTGGCAATTTCTTAGCATATGTAATATCTCAAGAATGTTGCACTTAAGAACTCGTCAGTATTTGAGAAGAGATGTCTATTCCAGGATCACCTTTTAACCAGATAAAAACTTCAATTTATATCCTGTTTATAGCTTATCCAATATACTTTATATCTAATGCTTCCCAAGTCTCACTCCTAGGACAAAGCAGGTCAGCATTTGGAAATTACTTTTTGTCTCTCTTCTTCACTTTCAAATGCAAATTAACATGTAGTTTGCTGCCAAGCAAGCACTGCAAGGAAATATACATATATAAAAAAAGGAAAACTACCTGATGAACAGTCATTTCATTGAGATTTATATGCGTATAAACTCTGTCCTTAGCAAGTGCTGTTATATCACTGCTCAAACAAACCAAACGTCAAAACACAAGGAGTTGCTGAACTTACTACTGAATGGAGAAATCATATTAAGCATGAAAACTTACCTACGACAATATATATCTAGCAATGAATCATTATCATCAACAATTGGGATGCAACTTACTTGAGCTGCAAAGACAAAGGGGGTTAAAACCACATTAACTGATGGTTGAGACATCTTACTGTGTGATCAAGACCAAATGAAGTGATGAATCAAGTCTTATCTATCATCCATCATATTCATCAAGCAACCATAACTTCCGTAAGTAAAATTTCTTAGAATTTAAAGCCTTAGCCACAATGTAAATAAGGTCTGTGAGGAATCAATCTCAACGGCATAGCTCAGCCAATGGACAACAAAACAAATCAGCTTTCGACTAGTTATGCTAATTCAATAACTGTGCCTGCAACTAGAGGAAATATATTTTTAGGTCTTTCTGATATAAATCCCAGCACATCCATGCAGTGGGTTCCTTTTACACCCTTTTCCCCATATTACTACACCTTTCATTTTCTTTTTTCTGGAATTTCTGTCAAAGGAAAAGGAACAACCTAAGGAAACATCTCCAGCATCATCTTCTTCCCCATCATCCAACACAAACCCATGAAACATTCATGATAGAACATTTCCTCAGTAACAATTTAACAATAAATTTCCTTAGCACACTCTTCCTCTATGTTCTCTATCATAGAAAGGACATAGCTATGGACTTGCTTCCTCCCTAATGCTGACCTCAATGCCAATAGAAAGAAAGAAAAAAAAGAAAAGGAAAAAAACCAGGATCACAGCTGATAACTAGCCAATTAATGAGGAAAGACCTGAAGCAACTAATTATAGCCTGTATACCCAACCTTGCACAAATGCAAAGACAGGAAAGCATCACATACTACTGTTCTTGTGTCATTTCAGAAATGCTGCTACAGGAGCAATTGCAAATGAACCAAACTAATCTATAAATTTTGTTAGTATCAGCTCTTATTAATTTTTGTGCCAATACCAAAAAATATGGTACTTATACTAGAAATCTGTAAACAGGATTTAATATTGCAAATTCTTGCAGCTCAAAGTAGTTCAGTCTAAGAATATTCAATCCACACGTCCCTTCGGAATGAATTTACCTAATCTGCCTGGAATCCACGAGAAAGCATACCTTGAATTAATAGGCTCAAAGCTGAACTAAGAGAAGCACTTGGTCTCAACACAGTTAAGGGACGTCTATTGGACTCTCCAATCTTTGGAACCCATGTGCCCACTGAAAGTGCACAAATTGGCAATTGAAGTATAGGTAAGGTGCCAGTACAATGTTTGAAGTACCTGCAAATACCTGAAAATTAACATACATTCATTAGTGGATATACCAATTGCAACTACTTAGCAAGCAAGCCAAGAAGCTTACATTTTAGTATTCCAGAAAGTGAAGCAAGATGGAGTAGCTGGGGAAATGAACCATCTTCAAAAGATGAATATATTATGGGAATTGTGGCCACCTCGTTTTGTAATATTCTCAAAGCAACGTCTTTTAACTTGTCAAATGGCCCAGCCTGCACAATCAGCAAGTACATAGATCAGTAGAAAATTGAAAGCACACATCACACTCTTTATACTGTGAACTTATATTAGATAGGTATTAAAATACTGATTTATAAAATCCATGAAGTATTCTGGAAATTAAAAGGGATTCCTTGCATTCTACAAACAAGTTAATTACTCACATGAATGAGAGGTCTAGAAAATGCCCTACTATTTCCATCAATTTGTCTACTCAGATATGCTTTTCCCTCCTTCCAAGCAGATATAGTGTGGGTGTCGAGTTCTTCTTCTGTCAAATTTGACCCATGATTTCCAAGCTGGTAAGTTCAAAATAAAATACATCAGTACAATCCCATCAATCATGAGTGCTTCTAAAAGTCAGAAATAGAAATTGAAAATAATTTGCATCTGGCTCACTAGTTAAAGAGAGATAAAAACTTACCTCTCTCAAAATTAATATGAAATCCAATGCACTAAGCATTCCCACAAACTGGCCCTTGGTGGCATCCCAAAGCGGAGCCATAGGGATTCCCTGAAATAGTAGCTCAACTAAGGAGAGATGAATATCCAAGCTCCCTACCAGTAAAAACTTTGCATGCATAACATCACCAACAAAGGAAAGATAATTGGTATGCAAAGCTAAATGGACATTTAAGTAAAAGAGCTCAAGTTTCAGAGCCCAATCTGGAGCATGTAATAATCAGTCACCAATATGAGGAGCATAAAGAGGAACAATTTGGTGGGACCATGCAAGCAAGCCAAAACGGCCCCAAGAAGCGTGACACACAGCTGTTAATACAAACTAGCACTAAGCTGCATCTGTCAATAAAACTTCCAAAAAAAATTCATGCTTATATATATAAAGATATATATATATTTTAAAACCCAATTCACAATCGAAAGATATCAAGTAAATAAATTTAGTAAGAAGTCACTCTCTGATCATGGTTTACTCTTAACAAACAAATTAGGATACCAAATATCCAGTAAAAAAACACAAAACCACTTCCCTATTTTCAGGCAGGAGTTTTTAGCAAAATACTGTAACCAACTATCAACAAAAAAATTCTGAACATAAAATGAGAAATGTCAAAAAAAAAATATCACATTCCAATAAGAAGAAAATTTTAGTTAAAAAACAGACCTGCTCATACAAAATATGAAATGCTTGCTTTACTGGTGTATCAACATCCAAAGCTACTACCTGTAAGCTAAATATACTAAATTAGTAAAATAAGCAAGTAACTTGAGGCGTAGCTAAAAATAAATGAATATCATGATGAAGGCAAGTGGTAAAAGATTCAAACCTTGCCTGACTTTGGAAGTAACTCATAAGCAGTATGTGTAGACAGAAACACAGAAATTTGATGACGTGACACCTGTAAATCAGATTCCGGTACGGTTGGTATCACCCCAGTAAATGTACCATCTGATGCAGAGGCCTGCTGCATAAATCACAACAGAGTACCATTAGTAAGATAAAACAAAAGGAGCAAACTTCAATTAAACATGTGAGATGCAGTTTAAAACCAAGAACAAGGTCGAAGTACTATCAAAGTAAACCAATAACCTAATGCATTTTTAGAAATTTGCATGTACATAGCAGATGCGGAATTTTCTACAAATAGGGTAATCAACAGCCTAAATTACTTCTCTGAGTTATATCACTCGGAAAATGCAGATATTCTTAAGTAGGAGAGTATGATAGAATGGAAGGAGCAAACGTGAATTAAACATGTGAAATGCAATTTAAATCGAGGTAAAACAAAGTAGAAGTACTGTCAAAATAAAACCAGTAACCTAGTCTATTTTTTGAAGTTCGAGTCTACATAGAAGTTGCAGTTTTCTACAAATAGGGAAATCAACAGCCTAAATCTCTGCTTGACTTAGATTGCCGGGAAAATGCTAATTTTCCAAATAGGAAATCTGGTGTTGAAATCTAAATGTGTAGGGACAGAATCAGTTCCAGTAATGGTGATGACAAATACCAAGGTGAAAATGGATCTCACCATACGTCCGACGGCCTCTTTGTCCAATTCCATAGGCATTTCAGGATATCTCATTGGATTGTAATTGGCTTCCATACCAAAATTGATAGTGTTAACTACACCATATTCGCTGGGTGCACAAAGCTGTTGTTCATCATACCGCCATTCTCCATCTACCAGAAATTTGTACTGCTTGACAAATTCCACCAACAAGGTCAAATATTAGGGAATTGCTATCAGTGGGATAAAATGAGCTAAATTTGTTTATCTAGCTAAATGTTACTAACACCTCAGCAGAAAATCTTATCATTAGACCATATATTTAAGACAGTTAAAGGAGAAATCAAATTATTCTCCCTGATTTATGTTCCAAGTCATTTGTACATATCAATTCTATTCTTTTTCTTTTCAACACAATGGTGAGATGTGATACTGATTTGGGGCCAAGGAACTATTTCTAATGGAAAAATACTATTTGGCAATTCATAAATTTAAGGTTCATAGCTTATCAAGTTATGCAGATGATTACTGCAAACAGCATAATCTCAGTGAATCCAACGTACCTCGTGATAACCAGGAGTTATCCACCGAATGGCCTGAAATACTCTGGGACAGCCTTCAACTGGAGACATAGGGACAAGCTCAGACCATCTTCACAACACATAAATGAGAACAAAGAAAGAAACAACCCATCAATCATCAATCAAACGAATGATTATATTTGTATACAGACCCAACAAGAAAACCAAAAAACCTGTTGAAAGAACCACAAAGAAACACATTTCGTCCACCGTGAGGCCAAACAAACCGCGTTAACACCGTTCCGGTAACTCCTCCACCGCCACCGTCTATCGTCGAATCCATGTCCTAACCAAACTACAGCACCCCACTTTCTCCGCCAGTCAAACCCTCAAAAGAATTACCTCCCAAGCAACCAACTTTTTCCAATTTCTGACCTTCAATTTCCTAAATTAGCTACCACCCTAAAATTACACACACCTAACATGCATTACAAGTAGAAATAAAACCCAGAGCAGAAAAGAGCTGTCAAAGATTGAACCTTTACAATTGATATTGATTTTCCCAAATCAATTACGAAATGGGTTGTGAGAAAATTGGGGAAAAAAGCAGAATATCATTCAAAACCCTAGACGGAGAGAAATCAAAAAGCTAAACTAATGATCAGACTACAAAATAATTAGGGTTGTAAAATAGAACAACAAAATTGAATAAACAAATAGCGAGGGGTTAAGATCGATAGAGAGATTGGCGATACGATCGAATCTAAAAAAAATTGTTTTTTTCTAGTTGAAAAAACCTATAAAAAATTCTTTCTTTTTCCTCTTTTTTTTCCTTTAGTTCTCTTCTCTCTCTACAAGGAAAGGACAGGAACTTTTGATAGGGACGTTATTTGTTGTTGGTGTTAAAAAATCAACTCTACAAAACATTTTTATTTTTCTATTCCCTTTCATGAGACTATTAAATAATATTTTTTAGTAAAATAATAAATTTGAATTATGACTCAAATTAGTCTTAAAATCCAATTGTCTAAAACTTTCAAACTTATGACTATGAACACTTAAATTATTAAAATTAATATATCTTTAGAAAATTTTTAACATTTTCTACCAAATTATCTATTAGTTTATTTTATTCATTTTTTAAAAAACTCTTAATTTTTAAAAATTATAGTTTTAAAAAATTTTCAAAAACCCTTTTTAAGATTTTGTTTAAATATAATAAGAAAATACACACGATATAAATAATACATGTGAAATAATCAAATATTAGTGATATAGTGACCTAATATGATTCTTAAACTCAATTTGAATCGATTAAATATGATTTAAATTAATAATTTAAAATAATTATAATAAATTATTAATTAATTTAATTATTTCAAATTAAATTTAAAAGTTGAGTTAAAAAACATTTAATTAGTTTAAAAATATTGTTACATACTATTTCACTTTTTTTAATAAAAACTTAAGAAAGATCTTTCTAAAAATTTAAAAATTACAAAGAAAATTATGATAATTTCAAAGATTAGAGTTCTTTTGTAAATTTTTTAAGTCATAGGAAATGTTAAGTCATAGAGAATTTCCATATTTATTACCATAAATTATTTATTTATTATTTTTTAAATCTCTTAATTTTTAAAAAGTATAGTTTTAAAAAATTTTCAAAAATCCTTTTTCAAGATTTTATTCAAATATAATAAGAAAATACACATGATATAAATAATACATGTGAAATAATCAAATATTCATAATATAATGACCTAATACAATTTTTAAACTTAATTTGAATCAATTAAATATGATTTAAATTAATAATTTAAGGTAATTATAATAAATTATTAATTAATTTAATTGTTTCAAATTAAATTTAAAAGTTGAGTTAATCAACATTTAATTAGTTTAAATATACTGTTTTTGTTACATATTATCACTTTTTTTAATACAAACTTAAGAAAGATCTTTCTAAAAATTTAAAAATTACAAAGAAATTTATGATAATTTCAAAGATTAGAGTTATAGAGAATTTCCATATTTATTACCACAAATTATTTATTTATAATAATTTTATTTATTGAATAAAATATATAATTAAGCGTTAGCATAATGTAACCATCAAACAAAATTATTGATTTGACTCTTTTATATGCTCGCCCTCTCTAATTCAAGCTAAGCCGGGCACTTAAAACGCGAGCAGATTTACAGTCGTTTTGGGGTTTGACCGTGATGATTGTCAACCCTAATTGTAATAAATGAAGTTAACAGTAAAGTCAACTCTATAGGACAACAATAACATTGGTTTGCTTGTTGCATACAGTAATGCCATTGATCTTACAGGAGCTGGCTTTGTCCAAAAAGCACAAACGTGTAGTTGCCAATTGTACCTTTTCAACCACATGGCATTTCCAACATACCAGTCATTGGTTCATGGAAGTACAGGAGAGAACTAATCATCATATCTTTTCTTACATTATAGAAGAGCATAGAACTATTCCAGGTCTCATGTTCCCCGCATTCAGGAGTTTGTTCAACATATTCCATGATGATGCAGACAAGAGCACATGCAGGAATGTGTGAGAAACACTTACAACTCTAAAAATTGCAAGGCTCTCTATGCTTTAGCCCAACATTTCTAGAACAAGCAATGAAGTCAGAAAAGCCAATGCAATGGTCATAACATAGGCTCAAACTGACCATATGGAAAGAAGAAATGGGCAATCAGATCACTATGACACAACAGGGCAGTGGTAAGGCAACTGAATACAAAGGGGAGTTTAGCACCGACCGTGGCGATCCTTTTTCTAGTTAAGAATTGTGTGATTGTTTTTGATTAACCAAGAAGATATTTCAAAATGTCACCGAGCGTAATAATGCCTTCAACACGTCTACTGCCAGCCTCCACGATGATAAGCCGTCTAACACCTGAAAGCAATATGAGTTATAGAATCCGTCTCTGATATGATGCATACCAAGGAAATTCGGGAAAGTTATGAATCTCAGCCTACAGACGAAGGGGCCAGGGCAACAAGCCAACTACCCTATTGGTTTGGAAACAAAGTCCACCAACTAGTGCTTTGATGGGTTTAACTGCCGGCAAAAGAACAATGATGGATTGAATTTATCCGACACTTTAGAGAGAAAAATTTAGTCCAATAAATTGTCTTGTCTAAAGCAATAATCACAAGAATCGTTATCTTCCTAATCAACCTAAATCAGACACAAATCATAACTGGAGAATCATTCTTATAAATGCAATAATATATTAGTTCTTGCTTTGTGCATGAAAGAACTTGAATAGTTACCTGGTTCAGCCAATCGCTCCATGACTTCATGTAATGCATCAGACCTCAAACACATCTGACATCTTTGACTTTTCAGGTCATGTGATGGAAAGGAGTTTTGCCCCAATCGCAATGCCTAGCCAAATGATTGATATGCATCAACAGATGGGACCCCTTACCGAGATCAGTAAATTCAACATAATGATACTTGCAATACTTAACTAAGATAAAGAATTGAAAGGTGCTCGATCAAAATCAGTAGACTATAACCCCCCAATCCCAGCCCACTTCCTCAAGCCAACCAAGAAGATAAAAATTTTAAACCACTACAGAATCACTCCACTCCTCATCCCAAATGGTCCCAATGAGTCAAGTTACTATCACTTAGCTCACAAAATATTTAGATAAAGTCTTGTCAGCAGCCACTTCATGCTAAAATGATAAAGGATGACCTTGCCTCCAGATTTTCCTCTAGGACTAAACAGGCTCAAAAGTTGAAAGTTGCCTTCTGATCATCTCATTGTTAACTTTAGAACATCAAATTAATGAGTATTTAGCAGTTCTCTATGCAATACAAGGAAATGTAGGGATGGAAGCAAGCTACCTGATAAACAGTCATTTCATTGAGATTTATATGTGTATAAATTTTGTCTTTAGCAAGAGCTGTTATATCACTGCCAAAAAAATAAATCCTTAAATTACAAGAAGAAAAGCCACTTTCAAGCTGATTACATATCATGTTGAAAGAAACAACTCACCTCCGACAATATATATCTAGCAATGTGTCATTATCATCAACAATAGGAATGGAACTTACTTGAGCTGCAGAAAGAGGGCAATGAAACCATGTGATCAAAAAGCTGTGACATCTTACGATGTGGTCAACACCATATAAAATGAAATGCATAGTCTCCCTATCAAACTTGAGCCACAAAGTAAAAATCAGCTTAACTGGCAAAGTTTATTGAAATTGAAAACCTTTCTCACAACATATATAAAGTGGAGTCATTCCCAATCTTATGGCCCAGCCAATTGACCTCAAATGTAACGATATACATCCTGCCTGTGACGCTATGGCTGATGTGTTAACAAAGAAAATACAGAAACATAGAAAAGGCTTCCTTGTAAACGAAAGGCGTCATTTGGTCACTTCAGTAATCCAAGACCATTCCAGGCGTCAACTTATTTAATGTTTCATTTCAAAAAAGTAAATTCATGTATCAGTTTGCAGCACTATTTTCCAATGTAACTCTACCAGAACACTTAAACCTCATTACTCAAGTCCTAAAAGATCATGGCAATCGACTAATTTCCTTCCTAACTCCAAGGACACCCCCAGTCCCAACCAGAAACAGATGGACAAGGAAAATGATAGGACAGGTACTAAATGGCAAAAGGAAATAGATGTAGCAACAAATTGTTGCCCATGAAATTTTTGCTGGACAAAGTTGCAACTGTAATGTACACCATTAATGAGACGAGGAAAATAATGCATATACTTGTGGAGTTTCAAAAATGGAATAACAGGAGGCTTATTGTAAAGGAGCACATTAATCAAGAACTCTTGCTCGAGATATTTATTACATCCTCTTTTGCTCAATTCTCCAAAAATGATTTACTCAGACTAGAAATATTTGAATAATATATAAGTGGGAAGAATAATCTGTGTGCCATGTAACCATTGATGTTCAAAACTGCCAGAGAGATACCATTTTCCTGACAATTAACAACAGTTTCAGCCTCAAGGCCACCAGAAGCATACCTTGAATTAACAGATTTAAAGCTGAAAGAAGAGGAGCACTTGGTCTCAACATAGCCAAAGGGCGCCTATTGGTGTCTCCAATCTGCGGAACCCATGTACCCACTTGGATTGCACAAATTGGAAATTGAAGAATGGGCAATGTGCTAGCACAGTGTCTGAAGTGTCTGCAAACACCTGGAAATTAACATTCTTACGTGAGTTGCAAATCACATGCAACTAATTAACAAGCTAATAAAGAAGTTTACATTTAAGTATTCCTGAGAGTGAAGCAAGATGGAGTAGCTGGGGAAATGAACCATCTTCAAAGGATGAATAGATAATGGGAATTGTAGCCACCCCACTCTGCAATATTCTCAAAGTTACTTCCCTCAAGTTGTCATATGGACCAGCCTGCAAAATCAGTAAATAAATAGGTCAGAAGAGAAGTAAACCCATAACCAACATTTGTAATGGCATATCATACTGCATAAAATAACTTTGGATGCCGATTTATAAAAGCATTTCAATAGTTAAATAAGGTTGCAGAATTGCAAGAAGTAAATCTCTTACATGGATAAGAGGTCTAGAAAACGCAGCCCTATTCCCATCAATTTGACCATTCAGATATGCCTTTTCCTCTTTCCAAGCAGATATAGTGTGGGTATCAAGTTCTTCCTCTGTCAAATTGGGCCCATGATTTCCAAGCTAGAAGTTGATTCAGAATCCAACACATATCAGGAATGTTTCTAATAAATTGTGGAATCCTTTACTGCAGCTCAAAATCAGCACTTGCATTTGCATAATTTCAAAAGTGAACTTCAAGAAGGAAACTTTCAGAAAAGAACCATGAGTTCAAAATGCAACAATTCAATTTGCAAATGTTTTCAACTTGGAATCTCATGGTCAAAGACAAACTATCAGTTGTGCATACCTCTCTCAAAATTAATATGAAATCCAATGCACTAAGCACTCCCACAAACTGGCCCCTGGTGGCGTCCCATAGTGGAGCCAAAGGAATTCCCTGAAAAAATCTTGACTCAGAAGAATAGAAGATCAAAGATCTCTTTCAGCAACAACCAAATGTACAAAACATCACCAACAAAGGGAAAGCTAACTGAACATTTTAAGTGACAAAAGCCCAAGACCAGCAAAGTACAACACCCAGTCTGGAGCATGAAACAATCAATCAAGGCTAGAAGAGGCCATCAAAGGCACAACTGTGTGGATCATACCAGTCAAACAGAACCATGTAAAGAGATATACACCTGATACCACATAACTTTATCATTAGGGTGTCTTTGCTTGTATATCATTTGAAGAAGCTTCACACTTGTGCCAAGTAAAAGTAATTCAAAATAGAAAATTAACTATATAAATTTATAAAGAACTTTAAATCAATCCGGAGTCTGGGCATGCTTTAATACAGAACAAGACCAAAATAGAAGTATCCATTGAGAAAAGCAAACAATTTCCCATCATCCCTATTCTACAAATGAGTTTCTAACTTAATACATGGGTCCATAACAACATCTATCAGGAAATAAAATTCTGAATAAACCAGAAAAAGTACAACTGAACATAGTCTGATCACAGGATATCAAAAGGAAATCTTAGTAATACAAACCTGCTCATACAAAATATGAAACGCTTGCTTTAGCGGTGTATCAACATCCAAAGCTACTACCTGTAAGCTACATATGCTAAATTAGCAGAATAAGGAAGTGAATTGAGACAAAGTTTCAAGCAGCCAAAAAAGTGGACATCATAGTGAAGGTAAGTGGTAAAGGATCCAAACCTTGCCCGACTTTGGAAGTAGCTCATATGCAGTGCATGTAGACAGAAATGCAGAAATACGATGACGACAGACCTGCAAGTCAGAATCCGGTATCCTTGGAATCGCTCCTGTCAATGTACCATCTGATACAGACACCTATAATGCAAATCACAGCCAGGAAAACAAAAGTGGTGAATATGTTTGAAAATGTTAAATGTGGTTCAAAACCAATGTATAACAAAGCCTATTCACTGAATAAGCTAGCAAATTTAGGGAGTATGCACCTATGAGAAGATACCAAAAGTCTACAAATTGGGGAAAAGTGGCCTAGACTGATATAAGACTATTAAACTGAATAAACTAGAAAACTTACAAATTGGGGGCAAGTAGCCTAGATTGATGCTCTGTGGCATCCCACTGGCATAATGCAGATGTTAGGGGGGGGGGGAGGAGGGGGATTGAAAGTTGAATGTAAAGATGCATACTTTGGGCATTGCTCATGAAAACTAATATGGTGGAATTGGATCTCACCAAACTTCTAACACCATTGTTGTCCAATTCCATAGGCATCCCAGGGTTCACTGGTCGATTGTAATTAGTGTTTGCAGTAACCTGGACAGTGTTGACTACACCATACTCGCTAGGTGCACAAAGTTGATGCTCATCATACCGCCAATTACCATCAATCAGAAATTTGTACTGTACAAAAATTCCAAGCACATATTAAGCCATTAATACACGGTAAGTCTGGCAGACTGCTAGACACTTTTCTTATAAAAGGACAGTAGGCACATTTTTATTCTTGCTAATGTTGACTACTTGTGAAATTCAAACAATAACAGATACTTCAAGCCTATAACTTCCGTGATGAAAACCACCAGCATATATTCCGGGAAAGAGAACTTTTGCATAATAGCATCCATTTTCGACAATCCTAATATAAATAAGATAATATTCTCCAACTGAATTTCAATTACTTCTTTTCAACCCCTTGGCTTCATGCTGCGGCTATGAACTAATTCAAATATCGTGTACAATTTGCTGTAGACAAATTATAATGGGCATTTCATAAATCCTCAACAACAGCTAACCATCCTTACAATTTCTCTAATATTTCTCATCAAGGTAAGTAAATGATTACTCCAAAAAGTATAATTCCCATTAAACCAAACCCACCTGGTGGTAACCAGGTGTTAGCCATCGAATGACCTGAAATACTCTTGGACATCCTTCAACTGGAGACATGGGGACAGGCTCAGACCATCTTCATAAGAGAGAAGGAAAGGTAAAACAAATTAAGGAAAATACACACGCATCATTTATGAATCAATAAATTCACAAACATTGAGCAGCAACCAGTCTTCAGATACAATAAACACAATGAAAATAAAAAGAACACTAACAAACAAAAGTAAAAAGAAGATAACCTGTTGAAAGAACCACTTAACAACACGCTTCGTCCACCATGAGGCCACACGAACCGCGTTAAAACCTCGCCGGCATCTCCTCCGCCATCATCTGCTAGCCCCGAATCCATTCCCAATGCGGATTACAAGGTCCGACCTTCTCCACACTGAAAAGTTTCAACAAGCACCCTACTTTCTGAATTTCCTCACTGCCAAAAAAAAAAAACCAACAGCTAGTAACTTCAAAACCCTCTTACCCACCAAATAAGAACAAAAACCCATTTCAATTAAGCTGCCATCAAAAAATTTATTAAAAAAAACATAAACTTCCCCACTTTCCAATTCATTTACAACTATGTACAACAAACCCTAAAAGCGGGAAAGCTCACCTGTAAGGAAGCTATAGAGCGTTCGGATTTGGAATTTTTCCAAATCCATACAAAATGGACACTCAGAAAGTTGATGAAAATGGACACTGAAGGTGAAATCTAGCTATCATCACTTGATAAAACCCAAAAACAAAAACAAAAAAGTGTCCTTAAAAGTTGAAACAAATGGAATTTAACCAAATAGTAGCGAAAGGTTAACGATCGAGAAAGAGAACATGAAGTGATGCGATCGAATGTGAATTCTTTTCTCAAAAGAAAACTTTTGAAAGTCTTATGAAGTTTTCCTTTTTCACTATTGAAAAAAGGAACACCATTTTTTTTTATAAAGACGACATTTTTGGCTTCTTGCTTTTGTTGTGTTTGATTTGTAATAATTATCATTGTTTGTCCCTTTATTTGTTTGTGTTTCTTTTTCTTCTTGCAAGTGTAGAAGGTATAATTAAATTTTTAAAAATTTAAAAAAGTAGTAAAATTTATGTGATTGTTGTTGTTATTATTGTTTCACTTTTTCAATTTAAGTTTAATAATGCAACCTGAAAGTAAGAATTATTCTGACATGAATTGTTCCAATGATGTTTTAAAAGTTAGATAAAATATTGAATCAATTAGACAAAAATGTTTAGATTTAAAAAATTCAATAAATATTGTCAAAGATTAAATATAATTAAAAAAGATTGAATTTTGAACTTTAATTGAAAAAAAAATTATTGTATAAAAATTAATTAATTACCTTTAATTTATAAGAGTTTATTAATTTACAAATATTGAATGATTAATTAATAAATTAATCGATTTTTATCAACAAAAAATATTAAAATAAATTAAATTAAAAAATTAAATATCAAACTAAAATATTAAACAATTTAAAGTTTTCAGATTAAATTAATCGAGCTGGTTTTAGTTCTTTACTGATCGCTTGCATAACTAGAATTGTGAACTTGAGTACTAAAAGACAATATCTTAGCTTATAAATTATAAATTTTAGAGGCTCTTTGGCATGCATAAACATTTTTTATAATTGCAGCAATTATTATTAGATATTATAAATCATGTAATATAAATAAATTATTTAAAATATAAACATAGTTAATGTATTATATTTTGAATGAGACTTGGCAATTTATCAAAGATGGTAGGCATTTGGGACAATCATGAATGTTGAAGAAAAGCTATGAAGTGCTTTAAAATCAAAAGTTGCACAAGCATATTCAAATGAATTTCACTTGTAATTATTCAACTTAATTTTAAAAATTATGTTAAATCTCTCATAGACATTTTAATGAAATGTTAGCTTTAATGTATATTTAATGATCAATAAAAAGGGGAAATCTTGTTTTATAAAAAGCATTTTAGTCATTTAATTTAAAATAATAAGAACGTAAATTATTATGACATAACAGCTACTGATTGTCCTTTCGGGACTTCCGATAAAATTAGAATATTACATAACATATTAGTATGGCCCTGCGTAAGGATGACATGCACAACTCGAAAAAATGGTAATCAGAACTTTGCAGCATATCAGGTATATATGTCCTGCTGTGATTTTAATAAATGTGTCTTCTAAACTTCATACCTAAATGAAGATTTGGAGCATTTTTTCAAGCTATTACTATTCTATTTTAATTATTTATTATTACTTTATTCTAATTATTTATTTTTTATGCATCTAGTTATTTTATTACATTTTCAAATTTTTAATTTTATATAGATAAAAATTCAATATGATTAACTTTAATTGACTAAAATTAACTTTGTCAAATTTTATATCCATTTAAGGTTTATTCTAAAAATTTGAAAATATTATAATTAAATTTGAATGTTGTAAAATATTAAAATACAAATTATATTATATTATAAATTTTTAGGTTTCGTCGTTTCGAAATACACGTTTGGAATTTAATATTATAATTATTGAAGGGCGTTGTATTGCCATGGTATAGACGTACGACAGCAGTTGGGATTGCGTCAATCATGTGGTCATGTCTTTCAGCGCGTGCGGCTGAGGCTACGAGGAGACAGCGTGGGACCTGTCTCAAATTTGTTTGTTTCTCTTCTTTACTTTGTTTTCCTTTTTTTTCTTTTTCTGGAATTCTTAATTATTATTTAAAAATTTACATGCGAGAAAACTTTTATTAATAATTAAAAATTTAGAAATAATTTTTGGATAATAATATTATGTTTATTAATTAAATTTTATATTTTTAATTAAATAATTAACTTATGTTAAAGTTGAATTGACCAGTAAAAACTTAATTTGATCTAAGTTTAAAATTGTTTAATTGATTAGATTGAACTTGTGCTTAAAAACATATATGGAAAATAAAATTTGAATCTAAATTCGATTTGACTGATTGTCAATCCTTTGTGTCTAGACAGTTGCATAGGAGGTAAATCCTCTTCACACTTTCGTTACCAGAAGTCCCTGCAAGTGCAGTATCCATTCTTGAAGTGATGAAATCTATTGATGTCACGAACTATAAATTCTGTGTCTTCAATCTGGCTGATGAGCTTGAAAGCTTCATGGCAGTCTGAGCACATTCTCAAGTTCTTCAGTATTCTAATTGTAATGCCTTTAGGTATGCTTATCAAACCAAAAGCTAAGGCCAATTTCTCACTGTGCAGACCAACGATCTGCTCTACGCTCTCTTCTTCTACCTCAACAAACACTAATCCTGTGCGGCCGCCCACATACCCTCTTTCCCTCATTTTCCTCTCCAACTCTTGCAAAAAACTTAAGATCTCGTTCCCTCTTTTGCACGACAAATCTCCTGCACGGAATTGATATATCGAATCCTTAACCTCAATCCAGCTGCATCCAGGATCCTTGTAAACTCCAGCATTCTTCATCTTAGCTCGCAGACCATGAACATTATTCCACTCACCAGTCAATGCAAAAGTGTTTGACAATGTCACATATGCACATGCTACTTGTTCATTTGATTCAATGATCCTATTACCTGATTCAATAGCAATGTCTACTCGTCCCTGAAGCCTACTAGCTGACAATAGTGCAGCCCACATAGGAGCCACTTCACTGGCATCAACTTTGACAGATTTTGCCAACTGATAAGCCTCGTCGAGGCGGCCAGTTCGACCGAGCATGTCAACAACACAAGTATAATGCTTTGCACTGGGAGTGATACCATGCTTTGTCTGCATAGAATTCAGGTATTTGAGACCTTCATCCACGAGTCCGGAGTGGCTACAAGCATGCAAAACCCCGACGAAAGTGATATCGTTGGGTTTTATTGCTCTTCTAATCATCTGTTCGAATAATTTGAGGGACAATTCACCAAGTCCATACTTGGCAGCACTCACAATCATAGAAGTATAAGGAATAACAGAAGGATCATGAATTCTTCTGAACACCTTATCTGAGTAACTAAAGCTTCCGCATTTGGAATACATGTCCACAAGTGCGCTTGAAACCACATCATTCAACTCGCATCCAATCCGAATCACTACTGCGTGTGTAACTTTCCCAGAAACTAGCCTGCCTAAGCTCGCACAAACATTGATGACAGAAGCCAATGTAAAACTATTCGGACGTTCCATCATCAAACAGTTGAATTCTCTAAAAACTTGAAGTGCATCATGCCCTCTTGCATTCTGTGCATACACAGCTATCATCGAAGTCCAAGTAACCACATTCCTGTGACCCATCAAATCAAAGACTCTCCTTGCTCCATCCACGTCGTTGCACTTTCCATACATGTCAACCAATGAACTACACACTACAAGGTTGCGTTGAAACCCCAAAATCGCAACCTGGGCATGGAGTTTTTTGCCAGTTTTGAGTTCCGCAAGCAATGAACACGCATTACTCACCGTTGCCAACGTGAATTCATTTGGCATAACCGAACTCTCTCGCATTCTTGCATAGAGCCAAAGAGCAAACTCAGGCCTGCCCGTGTCAATATAACCAGTCATAAGCGAAGACCAGGAGACCACATTTGGTTCAGCCATTTCTTCAAACAGTTGGCGCGCATAGTCTATTCTCCGGAGCCTTACGTAACAGTTGTTGAGATGATTAACGGTAAAAGTACCGGACGCCAAAAGCCCAGACTTGAACAGATGGGCATGAGCAGATGTTGCACAAGTGAAATGGTTGCAGTTCTGAAGTTTATATATGAAGTGGGCCATGGTATATATCGCCATGAGAGGCTTCTTTCTTCAGTTGGGTGGTTCATTTTCATCTGTCACAGTCTTACCTGGGTTAACATCAGATCAAAAAATTGAAACTTGGATCAACGACCCGTGTATCAGACACTAAACTGATAGAACAGATACTACACTTTATCTTAGCCAAAAGGCCGAGAAAGATATGACTTCTGTAATCGTCAAAACCTTGTTTTCTACACTATAGTTGTGACCACTGCCTCCAGTCTCGATCACTTTCAGCGTCCGTATATAATTTCACGCAAGTCCTATGCATACTAGGTAGAGATGGCATTAGGAACCGAGAACTATCCGATTCGGTCTGAAATCAATAGGCTTAGTATGATTTGATCAACTTTCATGTCAGGTTCGAAGGATCAATTGGACGCCTAATCCAAAATTCAATCATTTTATTACAGATTAAAACTGCCTTTTAACCGTTAACGCTTATAGCATATCAGATCATAATATTTTAAATTATTCAAATTAAGCCCTAAAATTTTCATTATATTTAAAACAAATTCTAATTAAATGAAAATTTTAACAAAATTACCCCTATAAATTAAATGACATGTCAGCATTTGACTTTTTAAATAAAAAATAAGTTTCATTGTTACGTAACAAGAGAGACCGAATTGTTTATATAAAAGTAGGTCTCATTGTCATCTATTAGTAAAATTAATATTTTAATTAAATTTAAAAAATTAATTATATGATTGAGAGATTCACTTTTTATTTAAAATTATTAAAATAATAATAAGTTAGCATTAATATGTTGTTTAATTGACAAAAAGTTAATTCTACTAAAATTTTCATTTATTTGAGATTTGTTTTGAATATTTTATAAACGTTGTGATTAAATTTAAACGCTTAAAAACGTTTAAATAAAGGATGTCAATTTTGGTCAGGCCTAACTTGGTCAGGGCTAAAAGTGGTCGGCCTGATCAGACCATGAGCCAGCCCGACAACAACCCTGCTCCTACCCTAACAAACCCAAAGCAAAGCATAGGATTTGGACCTTGAAGAGCGGATTCCCCGTGCACGGGCAACAAAAGGTGGGTCCTGATCCTATCTAATTGAATTCTAGGGACTTGATGGCGGAATTCAAAAGCCATCTACAGACGCTTTACGCCCAATCGTTTCGAATAATGCTTGCATCCTTTGTATTACCGCGACTGCTAGCATAGGAGCGATTCTCAAGTATGATTATCCATCAAGAGCGCATTAAGTAGGAAAATCAAGAGTTTACTGTTTAGAATTAGAAATAAGAAGGCCCCTTTTTTTTAGTATTTGAAGGATCTTCAAGTCCCTTCCTTGTTTGTTAAGTCAATGTAATTTTTGCCTACGACTGGTCAGCCCGTGGTTAGGTTGGGCCACGGGCTAACCTATCCTGGTCCATCAGGCCATGAGCCACCATAGCTCTCAGGCCCAAACCAACCTAGTTCATTAACATTCATAATTTAGGAGCAATTCTCAAGCATGATTATCCATCGACAGAGCAATAAGTAGAAAAATCAAGAGTTTGCTATTTAAAATGGAAACTAAGAAGATCTTTTTTTTTTAGCATTTGAGGAATCTTCAAGTCCCTTCCTTGTTTGTTAAGTTAAGGAAATTTCTGAAGGACCACCTTAGCTCTCGGCCCAGCCCGACCTAGCCCATTGACATTCATAATTAGAGTTCTAAGTTTTATTTTATTATAAAAGTTGAGGACCAAAATGTACTTTCGACTCTTGACTAAAACAATAACATTTTTTTAAAATATCTAAAATGCTATCATTTTATGTGGTTTACTTCAAATTCATATTTGGACCTTTGGATATGAGTTCATTTAACATATCTACCCCAACTCAACCCATTACTATACCCAATACTAATCTTGATGGACCGTCAACATTCTTGAATTCAACTAAATTTTAATGAAATAAATTAAAAATTTTAAACTCAAGCTAATTTCAAGCAAATATATGATGAAAAGCTTAAACTCAATCAATCAAACAACTTTAACAACTTTGGACTTTTAAAATTCATCCAAAACTCAAACCGAGACAAACCTTGATTCAATTGTTTAAGTTTGAATTCAAACTAATCAGACTCATGCCATCCCTACAAACTTAATCTAAGGAAGGGCCGCTTAGAGAAGTAGAGGACAAAGTGGATGATGGAAACAACACTAGACATGGTCAGCAGAAATGGAGACATGTTAAACTACCACATTAGGCATTGGTCCCTCCAGATAGTAACCATTCATAAAGTCAGCAAGGACAAGATTTAAGAATGGTGAAAGTGGTTCAAAATTAATAGATTATGTATGAATTGGTCTAATGGTCAAGTTTTAGGATGAGTTCCGGTTTGACTTTATCTAATCATATTATCTAAATCGATTTAGACTATTTTAAGTTAAGGTTAAAAGTGTTACGTCTAAGTCAATTGTTGAAATTTATGAATTGACGTGAAAAAGACATTATTTTGGTCAATAAATTCCAAACTATTAACTAAAAAACGTCATCTTGACCTCATCTTAATCATGATAATTAACCCAAAGCATGATAAGTAGGAAAGAGGCCAACATATATGCTCTAAAATTTTACAAGTTCAAGCTTGAACCTAAGCCCAATAAGATCTAAATAAGAAAGACACAAGTTTGAACTTGTTTAATATTCTAAAATATATTCAAAAAGTCTAAATTCGTTTTTTGAGTCGAGCTTAGACTTTCTCAACCCGAATTAATCCATTATAAGTATAAATTTTTAGCATGCATTTACTTTGAATAAGAACTGCAAGAAATCAAGGAGAAAATAAGATAATTAAGATTGGCAATATATATGAAAATATTTTGAGTCATGTCTCGGTACTAAATGACAATCCTCTGTTCATTACACATTACACATCACAAACTACACACTAACAATTCAATAAAATACACTTTTTATTGAGATTGATACTACAAGCAACACAAAAAGTGGTTGTATACTTCAATCTCGTCAGGGATCTCCATAATATGAAATCTTGAAAGTGGACAAGTCACTGAGTTCAGTGACTGATTCTTCTTACATTGTTGGAATACGTTCATGTGGAGGTGGTTGCAGGCAAGGAACACAAACCTCGACCGCGTCAATAAATGATGCTTTTTCACATGAATTTAACATGGAAACAACTACCATTCGAATTCAAACATCTCTTCCACTCATGAATATGTTCTGAGTTAACTTGGTTTGATGAGTAGCATTAAGAAGAAACTGTGTTGGTGGCGAAAAAGCTTGAGGACCAGATGATGAGTAAGAAGAGGATGGAGAGCAATACCATTTTCAGAGTAAACAAAGTTCGTTCTTGCTTGTGTGCCTTTCGTAGGAAGGTCAGCTATATCATAAGCTAGAGCTGCTTTTTGAGCAGTATCGAATGTGGCAAGCCAATGCCTTCCTTTGGTCGTAGGGTCTCCAATTTCTGCAGCATATCAAACCCAAGGAACCTTTACCTACCAGGTTCTACCTGTTTTTGACGGCCTCTTTTCTCGCCGGCTTGAGGTGGTGTTGTGTTTCTTTGAATGAAAGCAAAACCAGTGAGTCTCAAAGAATTCATATCCATTGAAGGGCTTGTGTAAAGTTACTTTAAAGGTGGACATTGATACCAGAGAAGGATAAATTGATGGGAACAAACAATGCTATAGATAGAATGGGAGAGAAGTAATACACTAAGAAGAAGGCAAGCCTATAGATTTTGCGTGTGGTATGAGGAAAGTAGACTATCATATGCATCAAAGTAGGAAAAATAATTATAGAGACGTGAAGATCATCCACTTTTTCTGATCTTTTTCTCTCCTTCAGATATGAGCATAGGCTATCAACAGTAAGTGATTTAGTCCAACTCACAGGGACGGATCTAGGGGGGCTGGCAGGGGCTATAGCCTCCCAAGACTAAAATTTTTTCATATATATATAGGCGCCAGCCTCCCAGACTAAAATTTTTTCAGAATATATA
>JANVCL010000214.1:46317109-46334291 GCA_026546855.1 Erythroxylum incrassatum | reverse complement strand
TCAATTTGATTGAAGGTTTGTAATAACCTTAATACATGTTGGTCTTTAAATTTATGGTATGTAATATGATAGGCACAATATGAATGATATGTTAAGTACTGTATGGTTGATTTGAGTTTTTGAAATGCATGTATGAAATGTTCCTTCTCGTTTGGATTTGTCTCGGTTCTGTATATATGTTTTGTTGTCTGTGTGGCACCCCTGTATCCTCCTAAGGGGTATTAGGGCATTACACGTATAGTTCAAGAGCTATTAAATTTTTCATATGACAATCTCAGTGTTAAACGGATTCAACAATTCCTTGGGATTATTAATTATATTAGAGATTTCATACCACATGTGGAAGACTACAGATCGTCCATATCTAAGCTACTGAAAAAAGAATCCTCCACTTTGGAATTCGAAACAAATCAAGACCATCCACCAACCAAAGTCAGTGTGCGCACATCCTTCAGGAATCTTTCATAAGAAGATTTCCCGCTATAAATACACTATCCATCTTACCGAAGATATCATCTTAGCTTATTTCTAATCTCTTCCTTTCATTAGTATTATTTTCCTCCTTTCCATAGCTAACCTTCCTTTTACTGCAAAAACAAAGAAATCCTTTCCTCCTATTACTAGTGCCCCCAATAATGTTGCTAAAGTTGCATCCCTTGTTCACATGAGCTTGTTCTATTATTTACACCTCTTCCTCAGTCAAACCAACTCACCTTACAACACCAGATACTGTAGGACCTTCACAACCTCCAATCTCTCTCTTCTAGGATGCTCCAGACCTAATGACAACATTTACATCCCCAGTGAAGAAGAACTTAATCAATCCCTACAAAAACTCCACACAGATGATGCCAATCCCAACAAAAGACAAAAGACCTACAGAGCTCATTCTGATACTGACAGTTCAAGTGATCTAAGCTCTCCATCCAATCTTCAGTCGTGGCACAAAACAATTCGTGATAAATGATGGGTTGGACTCCATTCCTCAATATGGGACTCTCCTTTTTAGACATCATCATAGTCTAGTATAGTTGTGTGTCTTTTAGTGTGTTGATAAGAGAATCTTTGGGGTCCACACCCACTTTCCAAGATTCTTTCTTATCTTTAGGAATATTTTTACTATTTGATTCTTTAAGGTGTGTAATGATTGTACTTAGGGCATCTTCTTTTTTAAAAGTTGTCATGATTTTACCTGGGGAATATATTCGCTATCTAAAGTAATTTGTTTGTACTCCCTTGCTTCGCCTACAAAAGCAAGATTTGTCTATCGTTGTATATAGAGGGGGATGAAAGAGTGGTTGAAGTCGAGAGGATGAAAGAGAGGTTAAAATCGAGAGGTTGAAATCGATTAAGTTTGAGATGAATGAAAGTTTGAGTGTATTTCCTTTCATGGCTTCTCTCTAAGACTTCTTCCCTTATGAAAGCTTAACTCTTGAATAATGTAACCCATCGGTCATACATCTTGTCTCCTCGTGAGGATCTTGTGTATCAAATCGTTTAAGACAATTTGGGACTGTATAACAGATCCTATTTAAGGTCATATTTTAACGGGGAAAGATTGATCAATTTAGGGTTTCTAAGATGAAAGCCTTAAGTTTGGATCTAATTTAAATTCTTTTATTTAGATTTTTGATCTATACATTAACTAAATATTTCTTTATATAATTATTATATTTATTTTTAAAAAAATTTGAATCAATTTTTAAGTTAATCTAAATTTAATTTTAATTTTCTTTAAAATTATACTTTTCAATTTTTTATTTCAAGTTGAGATATTGATAATTTTGATTTAATTTATAAAATAATATTATTTTAGTATAATTGATTAAAATATATTGAATTGATCATTGAGTAGCTTGAATTGACCCTAAGTCTCTACCTAATTATAAGCTCAATCAAGTGATTTGGTTTTTTCAACCTTAATTTAGAGAGGTTAAAATACAAATGGTTGAATCTATAGTATACTTCATTGAAAATTTGGTAATATATTGAGTCGAGTTGGAGGAGGCGAGCCTTATCTTTCACATTGTTTCAAAATAATATTGTTTTAATTTTAATTTTTTAAACAGTGTTACTTTAATGTTTAATGTTTAACTTTGAGTCAAGACCCTAATTGAGTTCAAATTGAAATTCAACGATGTTAATATGATCATTTCATACTAAATTGAAATTGAAATTTTGTTTATTTTGTTTTAAAATGATATTATTTTGACTTTAAATAAATTTTTTGTTTCACTTTTAAAAAAATGAAAAGAATCACATTTTAAAATTTAAATTAAATTAATATCAATTTTTAAAGATTTTAATCTGCCCTAATTTAATTGAAATGGCATGCTTAATTTGCTAAGTTTACAATTTTAAAAATTAAGGAATACTTGTGGGAGACAAATTCCAATTGGGCAAACCCGTGTAGTTGAAACTGCAAAAAGCCCCAATTGACTAGTGTCAAAAATTTGCAACCTCACCTTAGGTTCTGGGTTCCATATTACTCAGCAAATGCCTGTAGTTCTAGAGTTCTCATTTGCAGATTTGAAGCCCTAATTGAAAATCCAAACTAGCCGGATTCAGCTCGGTTGATTCGTTAGCCTCCGCCATGTACAGCGGTTCAAGCGACGGCGAGAACCATGAGGCGAACTCGCAGAGGAAGATCCCGCCGGCTTCGTCTATGTTATGGGTTCGAAACCTCCGCCGGTATATTGGATCGGGTGCGGGACTCGGATCTGAGGCACTCATGGGTGTGTTCCCAAAGTCAAACTCTTTGCTCATTACTCCTTACTCTCTAAATTTATCAAGTCATATTCACTCTTGTATTCATGTACTTTGATCAAAGTTTCAATTTTTTTTTTGTTGGGTTAATTTGGAAGTATGATATTTTTATCTAACATTTTACTTGGTTACTTTTGTGCAATTAAATATGTAGTCTTTGGTAGATTGTAATGCAACACAATACGAAATCATGAATATCTGGAACAATCCTCCTATTAGGGTTTATTTTTCGAGACCAAGTATATGTTCTTCTAACTAAAGCTATGTTTGATTGGAGCGTTAGGTTTTTAATGGAATAGAATGATTTATAATGAAGTTAGGTTTTTAATGTAATAGAATGATTTATAATGAAATGAAATGTAAATGAATGTAATATTAGAAAATTGTTGTTTAGGAGGGATGGAAAAGTTCATAATATAATATAGTGAAATGTTATTTGAAAGAAGGGTTTATAATTTAATATAGTGAAATATTATTTATCATTTTCCATTTCATCTTAAACCCTCCAAATCGGAGGTTACTTATTTTTACTGTTTAAGATGTAATGGGATGTAACGTAAAACCCTCTCCTTCTATTATATTTTATTCTGTTCCATTATAAACCCTCTTCCCAAACAATGAAATAATATTACATTCCATTAATAACCTCCCAACCAAACATAAGCTAAAGATTAGTTATTTGAAAATTTAATCCCTTTTTTTTTCTCATGTCACGTAGAGCTTGAGACAAAGAGGATTTTGCTTGATATTTTTAAAGAGAAGCAGCAAAAGAGTGCAGAAGCTGGTACTATACCATCGTTCTATAGAAAGGCATGATCTGCAATTATTGACTTGGTCTCTTGCTGCTACAAAGCTGGTTGCTCGTTGGTTCTTATTATGTGATTTCTTTGTACAGAAACCTGAAGAAGGATCAATTAGTCACAGAGTCCAAAGATTGGCAAAGTATCGATTTTTAAAGGTATAATTTACCTTCCTGTATCATCTGCTTCTTCTCACTTTATTGATTGCATTTACCTTCCTGCATAGTCTACTTGTTATTCTTACTTTATTGATTGTGTTCAACTTCTTCATGGTCTAGTTGCTGTTCTCACTCTATTGATTGTGTAGAGTATTTGGCTTACTGCTTTACTGGTGACATCATTCATTTGAATTTGCAGAAACAATCAGATCTTTTGCTAAATGCTGATGATCTGGATGCAATGTGGGTTTGCTTGAGAGAGAACTGTGTGATTGATGATGCCACTAGCGCAGAAAAGGTATGTGGAGCTTGTTATTTCAAACTGTTTTAAGTTGTGTTAAAAATCTGAATAGTATTAGTGGGTCCATTATTACTCTAAGCTTATCCTCTTGCTGCAAAATAGAAGTGGATTAGAATGAGCTATTGCTTAGTGCTAATTAGTTCTGGATTTTGATCTGTAATGTCAATAATGGACTATTAATTGCTCATTACTTGAAGATGCTTACAATCAATTCCATATTAAATATATGTTAGAGACAGTAGGTGTATTGATCTGCTAATTTTTTATGGAAAGGTGCAACAAAGATTCAGAATAGTCTATCTTGTGCTTGCATAATTTTTCTTTTAAGTACTTTAGTTAAGCTCTGCTTATGTTCCTTGATAATTTACTGTTGTGGCATTACAACTTGCTGAACCATTTGTTTTAGTCTTTGGTGATGTTAACTACTGCTTTATTAATTTCTTGTAGATGAATTATGAGGATTTTTGTCACATAGCCTCTGTGTGTACAGAGCAAATAGGGCCCAAATGTCGACGCTTTTTTAGCCCATCTAATTTTATGAAGTTTGAGAAAGATGAATCTGGGAGAATTGCGATTTTGCCCTTTTACCTTTATGTGATGCGAACTGTAAGTACATATTTTATTCTTGTTCTAAAGATCCTTTCTTGTAGACATAAGATTGATATGTAGAGGCCCGGATATAAGGATCGAGTTGGACTTAACCTTCACAAATTGTTGCCCACTGTCTATTTTGTTCAGGTATCACTGACGCAGGCAAGAATAGATATGAGTGAGCTTGATGAAGATTCTGATGGTTTTCTTCAACCACATGTATGGATCTGATGCATAGTCAAAATTGAAAATATTTGCTGAAAATCTATATCATATCTGTTGCTAGCTAAACTTTAGCATCTCATTTGTTAACCTGCTATTATATATAATTTGACAGGAAATGGAGGCCTATATACGAGGGCTGATCCCTAATTTAGCACAACTACGGGATATGCCTGCTGCATTTGTTCAAATGTATTGCCGCATTGCTGCACATAAATTCTTCTTCTTTTGTGATCCTCATAGGCGAGGTTTGCTCAGCTTCCTTTTTAGTAGTAATGTGGTAATATCTTTTAGCACTATTTTAATCATCAAGTTTTATGATTTGGTTTTGCCCTTTTCTCAAAGTGTGATATATTGGATGTTTAACTTCGTTTGGTTGAGTTCCTCTGTCTTGTTATATTCTTGATAAAAGATCATCAAATCCAGAGATCTTCTTTAAATGTTCTCTTATGTGATATAAAGCAATGTTGGTCTTTAGGTTTTAGATTTCGAAAGTGTATAATTTTTTCGATACTCCAATAGAGAACTGATGCAACCAACAAGCATTGTTAGTAACAATAGACGACCATATTATTGGCTCAGTAATAAACATAAGATTGAAAAAATTTTAAATATGTGCTTGTTTCTTAGAGTTGTTGCAGGTATTGATAGTTTGAGAAGGAATCTGCACATAGATCAGCCTGCAGTTAAGATTGATGCGTGAGGATAGAGATATTCTTGCAAAATTAATAGAACTTATCTTGTCTTTTTTATTTGTGCTTCTATCTTAAATGAGTGTTGCAGAGTTGGCACATAACTTTTGCAAAAAAACCAGTGATATCCTTAGGAAACCAATCTGCAGTAGTCTGTGGTTATCTGCATTACCTGTCTACTCTTTGTCAAATTTTCTCTTTTAAAGATAAATAATGTTATGAAAATGGCTTGATTATCCTTTCAAGTTCTTTTTGTTGCTCAGGGTATTTCGATTGTTGGTTATGCTTGCAGGGAAAGCTTGTATAAAGAAGGTGCTGCTCAGTAACTGTCTTCAGGAACTAATGGAATTACACCAGGTACATGCAATTTGGTACTTTTTGTGAACATATGAATATAAAAGTTATTGATGAAAGTCAGATTTTATACCTGAGGTGTATTTGGTTTATCAGTTGTATTTTCTATTTTTTTGGGCTGATCATGAGGTTGAACTTAGTAATGTTTCAATGACACTTACCCATCTGGCTGATTTGTTTGATCTAACCTTTGTTGATACTAGGAAAGTGAGGAAGAAGTCACAGATACTGAACAAGCTGAAAATTGGTTTTCTTTGACATCTGCACAGCGTATATGTGGTGGGTTTTTGGCTACCAACTTCCTTTTCTTTCTTTTTACCTTCTTCTAAGTTGTTGCTGCAGAAATTTGTCTCATAAACCCCCACCTCAGGCTTTATGTGTAGTACTCTTGTACTAGATTTTGTTGATGTACATATAGTAAAGGTTGAAAGACAATGTAGACTTTTCTATTGAGAAATGAGATAAGGAAAAGTTGGTTTTGATAATATTGTGATTTTCTTATGATACTTTATAAGCGAATAATGATATGATGCCATATGAAGTGAATGTAGTGATCGAACGTAGCTCGCCCTTATCGTAGGATATGTATCGGAATGACCTCTGGGCGTCTCGATGTGCACCCTACGGTAAGGGGGCGCTACACTCAATCACATAACACATTAATCCATATGATCACATAATTCACATCAGTTCATCAATTCATTATAATGAGTCACATACATTTCATATTTACTTAAACATATATCACATTCAGAAATCAATCAAACTATTTAAATCATACATATCAGATGCATATATAGTATTCATAAGACACACTTTCAATTGTTATTATTGTAACCGAGTGCCTATAACTGTCCCATATCTATTATGGATATCTGGCTCATTGATAACTATCTTGTAACCGATGGGGATACCGGATTCATTATACATAGTAAGCCTTTGGCTCTTAATCATATTCTGAGCTTTAAGCTCTTTTTCACTTTCTGAACTTTAAGCGCTTTTTCGTTAACTACTCCAGTCACAATAGCCTTTATGTTATCATGCATTCATGTAATGAAATGCATCAATCACATAAGATTAATCAGTCACTTTATTTCACTTTACACATGTCATTGTACCTTGGTCCGACATTCAACATTTAAGTTGAGAATCACTTATTTCATTCACATGCACATTCACATTTTTCTTCAAAACTTAGTCTGACATTTAACAATTAAGTTGAGTATCACTTATTTCTTCAAATTCACATATAATGAGCACTTCCAATATGATATTCATTCATCAAATGCCTCAAATATTCAATATCTAAAATCAGTACAATCACATCCATATAATCATTCAATGCATAATCTAAACATAATAATCATTTAAACTAAGACCTTCTAGTTCGACTCACAGTACGCTCCAGATTAGCATTAGCTTCTATGATCCGGAAACATCTAGATGCGGATGTTCTATATTGTATCATCATTATGCAAAACACATATTGCACACACATTATTAATTGAACTATCTTATGAATACTTAATCACACACACACACACACATGTATTGTATATAATGCATGCTCAATGACAATCCTGAGTATATTATCTAAATTTGCATCTTATGCTCATTCTCATTTCATAATTCATATATGTCTAATTGAACTTAGGTTTACACTTCATTTGTACATGATCATTCTAAGTTCAACGTTTCCTTTATATGTGTCTAACTTATTCTTAAGCTTACACCTCAAGAGCACTTAGTTC
Organism: Erythroxylum incrassatum; assembly: GCA_026546855.1. Lineage (NCBI taxonomy): Eukaryota > Viridiplantae > Streptophyta > Magnoliopsida > Malpighiales > Erythroxylaceae > Erythroxylum > Erythroxylum incrassatum. The sequence continues at coordinate 46,326,656 of JANVCL010000214.1, read as the reverse complement.
TTCTAATGTCATAATCCAATTTCTTGTCATTTCCTTTCTAACATTATATGCTCTCATAATACTCAATTCTCATTCAAATTTACTTAATACATATTACTCAACTCCTTTGGATTATAACTATAATCATATGCATATCTTCATTCTCATTACACTCATGCTTTTGGTACTTTCCATTCATTCACTAAGTTATAATCCCAATTATCACTTCAAACATATCACTCATTAGTCACTTAATCAAGGAATCATTCTAGGTTCATTCCAAGTCCCATTTAAGCCTTAATTAAGACCAATTGACCCATGAATGTCTATTAGGCAGACATCCATGTCCGTTAAACGGACCTTTACTGGTCTCTTATAGAAACTTGAATTTTTCACCCTCCAAACATCAAAATCTCTTCTCAAAGTCTTCATAGAAGTTGTAGAAATCAAAGTCCTCTTTAAAACAATACCTAAATGACCTTAATCCGAGTTCTCTAGAAAATGTTATGCCTCTTTCCCCAAAGTATATCCAAGTGCATCCACATTTTCTAGATTCTAACTCCTTACTTACTACATTCACTACCTTAAGCTTGTCTATCATTTCTAATTCAATTTCTCCTCATTTTCCCATCATTATAACTCCATTTCAACCTATTATCATCCGTAAACACAGTATAGTCTATGATTGATCATGAACACTAATAACAAAATACACATATATATACACATTCATCATCAACTTCCTACATATATTCAACTTCATTTTCACTTCTAACTATCACTTTAATTCTTCCTATTTCAAGATACCACATTACTCCCTTTCTTTAGCTCTATACTCATGTTATTTCATCACAAAACACCCAAAGTTATTAGCATTAATTCATCAAGAAAATAAAAAAAAAGTGTGGAACACCATTTACACAATTTAATCCAACATTATATCATTTCATAATTTATTATCGATCGAAACACAAAAGCAAGAAATGAATCTATCCATATTTCTCATCCATGTTTTTTCATATACCCATCCTCAATTTATGAACATTTAACCTCTAACTATCATCAAATATGCTTCATTCATCAAATCAAGAAGAGTGATGCTTATACTTACTTGTTTAGCTTCAATGTCTTCAAACTCTTCAAGATCTCTCTTAACCCCAGCTTTCTTCCACATACACAATCTTTATCTTTCCAAAGTAGAATAGGTAGGTTTTTCATCACCAAAGTGAAGACAAGCAATTATTTGGAGTGGCTAGATGAAGGGTGTTAGCAAAGTTCAACGTTGATGGTTGGGTTGGGAGAATATCGTGAGTGAGAGAAGAAAAGAAGAAGAAAACAAGTATTAGGGAAAAATGAAAGACTAATATGAAAGATGGTCTTTCATATGGGTGTCGTGAATGACAAATAAAAGACCACAAATTGGTCTTTAATTTAGTGTGGTCTTTTATTTAGGTAACATAATAGTAAGTGATGAGTGATAGTGACACTTGTCACTTTCCTATGGTCCCATTTTGGTCTTTTAATTTACTAAATCATTTGTCTCCAATTTTTAGTGGCACTTGTCATTAAATCCCAATGTCATTCATAAAAAATTTCCACTGCCATTTGACTCTTATTTCTACTACTATTCATCAATTGTTCTGTCACTTGGCATTTTTCCTAGTTTAAAAACACCCTTAAATTTCAGAAATTTCTCATATTTCACCAAAAATTCTAATTTACTACTTATACTCTCCAACTCAATTTTTAACACATATAATTCACAATTCCAAATATAATCACATTTATAAATCAATTATACTCCAAAAAATGTCAATGAATGCATGTATAATCATTTTAATGTGTGTAATAATCAAATTCACATGTATGTATGCTAACATTATGCATAAGCATGAGATGCATTTTCCTATTCTCTCATTGTTATTTTCTCAATTACAAAAATCTAAGATTCAACCCTTAGTGTGGGAACGGGATGTTACACTCAATACCCGCAAATATATAGATTGTAACTTGTAGTATCGAAAGGTGTTGATCCCACGAGGGACTAGCTAAAACAAGTTGAACCTAATTTTGTCTAAGGTAATAAAATATGATATAAGTTAAAATAATAACAAAAATTAAAGCAATTAAATAAAATCAAGCAAAAAATAATAATAAGTGAGATACCAATTTCATGTAAGGTTGATCCAGGATGGATGCATTTGATTTATTCTTTTATTATTTTATTCTCTTAACAATTATTGTTCCAATTATGTGTCGATCATAGATTTTCTAAGGGCCTGATTACTCTCTCAAGACCTAACCAATTAACCCTAATTGAATAAGGAAGTTCCAGATTTTGTAACCTCTTGATTTACAAAACTTTCTCAACGCTTCAACTAAATTCGAAGCTACCTAATGGATAATCAATTTCTCACACATGATCTCCCTTAGAATGATTGTTGATTTGTTAATCGCATAACTTATTAAACTACTAACTCACGTTGCGCAATTTAATCAGATTACTTTTAACTAACTCTCGATTTTTTGTCAAAGTATATGCATGCACAATTAACACAGCACTAGAATCTTATATTGAATCAACAAAAATCAAAGTCACAAAATAACTACAAAATAAACAGTAATATGGATATTAGAACATCATGAATGTAATAGACATTTGGAATTTTAGTTTACGCATCAAGTATGATGAAAATAACAAAAGGGAAGCAAACAAAAACTCTATTAAGAGTTTGATCTAAAAAGCTGGAAATCTGGACTTCATCAATCTTCCTTGTTTGATCCACTTTTGCAAGATGGCAGCCACATTTTTGAGAATTCATAAGGTTTGTAAATAGTCCCAGAGGGTCTTCGGGGTGTAACTATTTTTTTTTAACCTTTAATCAACTCCAAAAATGCCTCAAACCCTAAAACAGATGGAAAAAGTTGCACTTGGAAGCCTTTGCACAATCATGACTCAGTGAATTTGCTCTCTATCACTATTGTGCATATGAAGTCATGATCATGACTCTGGGTAAATCACTTCTGTCACAATCGTAACATGGGAGTCCAATCTCTTGTTCTCCACCTATCTGATTTCCAACACTAACAAGCACATCAAACATCTCAAGAAACATATAAATAAGAATGAAAACATGCTCTAAACCATACAAACATTTACAATATAAATAAACACTCACGTTATTCATGCAACAATAATCTAATAAACACCTATAAACACACTAAAATACCTATCAAAACATAGTATAAATCGAACCTATCAATCTCTTTGATAGTAGATAGTCTTTAATAATTTGTTATAACATTCCATGCTTTGATCATAAAAGTGAATTGAGAGCTCCCTTTATTCCTTTTTTGGGCCTCTTTTTTTAACCATTATAATTATAATCGGATCACTTTCCATTTTATCTTACTCCATTGAGATAAATTGACTTGCTTCATTTGTCCTTTCTTTTAAGGGCTCCATACGTTGTTGCATGAAGGATCTATTCGCCTCTAAAGTGTCTTAGCTATAATTGGTTCCTGATCTAATAGCTGAACCAAGACGTTCCCAGGGTCAACTAAAGGCCTATCTTCTCCTTGCATTGGGGTATTAACAACTTTAACAATCTCATTCATCATCACTTCGAGCAACAAAATTTCTAATAGATGTTCCTTTTGTGGAAGTTCCTTCTCTAATATGAGAATCATACTTCTCTTTTCTATCAGTAATGGTGGGCTTCCCATTTCTCTTGGGGAATGGGGAGACTTCTTTTGGTATGAAAGTGTTATTTCTAACTCCATCAACCCCCTCTCCTCATTTAACCTCTTTAGTTTGAGAGTTTCAGGTAACTTGTGAATCATTCCCACCTCCATGCAGATTGTCACGAAACCTATTCTTCTTAACCTTATAATGTTTTCATTTAAGCAGATTGCCTTCTCCATGGAGCTTGCTAGGTAACTCAAGCTTATTGTAGGTCAATATTCAAGGAATATGATGTGAAAATTAATTCATATTGGTACGCTTTCCTTTTTGTTCTTATATAAAATCATTCGAAGCTTCCATTTTTGACGTGGTAATGGATTTCCTTGGACATGACCCGTCTCTAAGATCTTTTACATACGAGCCTCCGCTTTAATGAAGAAATCCTCCTCAGTCGATGAGTATTTTGTCAAGGCCGAGCTTAATCCAATTAGCTTTCGCCCATCTATGCACATGAGGAAAAGGGTCTTTCGCTACTGGTTTAAGGCTTGAGGCAGGGCTTGCTGAAGGGGCCAAATAGTTCTCATAATCCAAACTGTTCTCCGGAACTGAAGGAAGCGAAGCAGAACTTCGATTTTCACTTTGGAATGACAGGGGATAGCAGGAGGAGGTTTTAGATTGCAATGCTATAAATCTAGTGTGAGCTTGAGACTAGCTTCCAGGTACTAGAGGGGGAAGGAGTTGGAATGAGTACACGCATTTAGGGAAAACGAACAGAAAACATGAATTGTCTACGGCAAAAGAAAAAGAAAACATGACGCAAACGAGGGAAAGGGAGCCTTACAACAAGATCCTTTTTCGCCCCACCATTATCAACATGCACGAAACGTAAGATTTAACTCCCAGAATTCACTAGTGAGCAACTCATATCGAAGTTAAAATAACCATTCTACTCAGAAATAGAACCAGAAAATATTGATGACGAAAGTACTCTTTTCCTGAAAAATAATCCAATCCTATATTACCGAATCAATCTTCTAGAGCCACCTAATGGCAATCCAAATGCTTTCGTCCTTAAACTACACGTAATCGAATGCAAAATTCTCTCTAATTTTTATCAATAGATAAAAGCACCAAGCAGACAAAAGAGAAGTCCAACTCATAATTGATGGCATTCACCTACAGGAGGCTGGAGAAGTTAGTTGGTAGTGAGACTGCATGAAGATAAAACTGTTGAGAACATTACTTGGAATCATGGTCTAAATGAGCATACAGCTTCTGGTTTTTACAAAAACTAACCCATAACTCGTGCTTGAAAACCTACTAGCCAAGCTACTATCTTTCAAGAACCCTCTATCAATTCAACCAATCCCTGATAGCAACAGCTTTAGGAATTTAATTAATGATTGCCTTCAATATATTCAACTAATGGGGTCAAAACGGAATGGTATGCTCCTTAAAGTAGTAAACATTGTTAAGCAAAACAACTCAGAACACAAAAGCTATTTTTGCGGCGTTATTTATTTGGTGGATATAGGTGCCACGGGGTTATACTGCGGAGGCCTCAGACTTCACCTGTGCAGTTGGGATATTGGGTCGAAGAAACGTTGAGCGTACCGTGGTGGGGCGCTCTGTTACCGTGTGAATGTTAACATGATACAACAGCTGTCCGTTATTTCAATCCTTATATCACTTGACCCAGCAGATAAATCCAAGAGATTCGTATGAAATCTAAACAAATCATTCTAAATGTCACCCAAATTATAATTCTAAATGTCAAGAAACATACAAGTTCTCAATTTTCCAAATCCATTGTTCAATCATTAATTGACAAAATTAGTCTGTTTTTCCTTGGGCAATCAGGAGATCATAAGCTCGTCAAAATTTAAGAAATGATCCAATTCAGGGTAGAGCTCTCAAACCGAATCAGTTAGTTTTAGGATCGGGCATGGGGAACAAGCCAGCACCGGCGGCTCCACGCGGAGGCGAGAAACCTAGAAACTTCTGGAGATTCGTACGGATGCTAATCGAGCAAAGGAAATACAAGAACGCCATGGAACAATCCGTGGAGTCGTCGCCTTGCAATCCTCTGTGACTCATCTTCATCACGATCCCGATCGGCTTGAAAGGCAACTTAGCCACAACCTTGCCTTCAAAGAGCGAGTTTAGCAGTCCAAACACGATAAAGAGGACCAGAGCCACGACGGCACCGGATTTGAACTTGAAGAGAGAAAGGTCGCGGCTTGTCTCCTTGAGAGACGTCTCCACCCGATCAATTTTCTTGGTCTTGGACTTCTTGCTGGTGATCTTTGTGGTCTCAGTCTTCATGGTCTCGAGCTTCTTCGACGCCTTGTCGATTGAGGACTTTAGGGATTTGTACGAACTTGTACGGTAAATTAGGATCCATGAAATGGCTTCGCAGACCACGGCGGTGCAGACCGAGATACCGAGCACCGTTAGGCTATCGGAATACTTGAAGGAGGAAAGGAACTGGTGATTTGCCATCGAAGACGGTGTTTGGGTAGGAGAGCCACCGAGGGGAAGTTTGGGGACCAAAAGAAAAAGAGTACTGTGATGCTGCGTTGGCTGTGCCTGGAATGAGTTAAGTTGTATAATTAATTAATTATTCCAAATAACCCAAATGACAAGTGAAAATTTGACGGCTGGATGCTCGGTTAACCTCATCGAATATAATTTAATACTTTACTAGATACCGTTTCCATAATTTTTTAAATTTAACTTTTTTTTAGGGGGAATCAAACCATTTCACTAACTCAAAAGCAACACGCAATACAAAACGGAGGGGAATCAAAAAACATAAAATCAGAAAAGGAAGAAGAATGACAAGCTAACTTGTGGGCTAAGACATTAGAGTGACGACTTAGCCAAGTAACTTTGATATTTTGCCTTTGTGCTAACAGCAACTTGCAATCTTGAATAATTGAACCATACTCAGACCAGTCCGGATCAGTATTATGAACGGAGAAGACTAAACTCTGAGCATCAGTGTAGACAACACCACTACCCAAACAACGCATGCTCACTTGTTCCAAAGCAGTCTGCAACACCAATGCTTCAACCACCCGTGGAGAGTAAAAGCCGGGTCGCAAGGAAGAAAAAGCATGAAGAAACGTTCCCTTTGCAGAACAAGTAACAGAACCAGTTCCCATGCAATGAGAAGCATCGAAAATCGCAGCATCAGTAAAGCACTTCCAACTATGGGTAGAAGAGGCAGCAATAGTCGGCGTCAGAGCACATGAATGGCGTAGCTGTTGGAGACGATGATATTGAGCAGCGGACCTCTCACGCAAGTAATCAGTGGCGTGGTGCAAAATGACTCCAGGCGGAACACTACGATGATTCCAAACAGCTTCATTTCGAGCCCACCACAACCGCCAACAGAGCATAGCAAATTCCTCGAGAACTGAGAGATCATGAACCTGACAAAGAGCCGAAAAACAGGTGGTGAACAGCAAGGACAAAGAAACACCTCCACGACCCCAAAGCTGCCAAACATCAACCGCAACAGTGCATCGAAGAAGGACATGATCGACATCTTCCACCAAAGAACCACACCCACACGCTACATCCACATTCATACCACGTTACAACAAACAACCCCGTGTCGGTAACAAATTACGCAAAGCTCGCCACAAAAGTTCACGAATCTTGGGTGGAACTTGTAATTTCCAGACTAACTTCCAATCGATGCTTGTAATGACCTCAGTAGTGCGATTCAATTGAGAAGCAACATAGTATCCCGACTTGACAGTGTAAACTCCACGCTTGTCGTAATGCCAAATCCGTCGATCGGGAGCAGAAGAAGAGACGGGGATGGACAATACAACCTGCGCATCATCATCACTAAACAAGGTTCGAACCTTATCAATGTCCCAAGGTTTAGAAGAGCTATCAATCAGGTCCGAAACTCGCAACTCAGAAGGATTGTGATTGAAAGCGGAAGAAACAGTAAAAAGCAAAATCTCTTAGCATTCACGAATCACGCCAAACTCTAACATCAGCAGCATTACCAATGCGCCAACAAAGGCCTGCTTTTAACACCGAAGACGCTTGGTGAATACCCCGCCACGTAAAACTTGGATTATAACCTAAACGAGCGGATAGAAAATCACCGAGTGGGAAGTACTTAACATGCAAAAGTCGATAGAGAAGTGAATTTGCGGAAGACATAAAACGCCAACCCTGCTTAGCAAGCATAGCAAGGTTGAAGCAATGCAAATTCCTGAACCCAAGACCCCCATCCCGCTTCTTTTCACATAGACGGTTCCATCGAAGCCAATGTATTTTATGAGCACCATCAGCTTTCGTACCCCACCAAAACGAGTTCATCATTCGTTGCAACTCATCACACAAAGAAACTGGAAGCATAAAAACGCTCATACAGTATGCAGGAATAACCTGAGCAACTGCCTTTACTAAAATCTCTTCACCTGCACGAGATAAAAACTTATTCTTCCAATTCTGAATGCGGCGCCACAACTTATCTCGAAGAAAAGCAAAGATTGCCTTCTTGTTGCTACTAACCAGAGATGGCAACCCCAAGTAACGACTATGGTCGAGGGGTGTATGAAGATCAAGAATATTCGATAAGATGACCTTTTGTACATCAAAGACATTAGAACTATAAAAGATACCCGACTTTCATAAATTCACCACCTAACTAGATGCTTGTTCGTAGACCTGAAGTAACCTACAAATTTCATGACATTGAGGCTCGGTAGCCTTAAAGAATAGGAAATAATCATCAGCGAATAGCAGATGGGAAACCGAGGGACTGTTATGACAAATAGAGGCACCAGTAATAACATGTCGTCTCTCTGCATCAGTTAACAAAACCGAGAGACCTTCGGCGCACAGCACATATAAATATTGCGACAACGGATCTCCTTGCCGCAACCCAAGAGATGAAACAATCGGGCCAATCTCATCGCCATTAACTGTAACAGAGTAGCGGACATTACGAACACACATCATCACTAATGAGATCCAACGACCATCAAAACCCAATGCCGTCATCATAGCCTCAAGATAACCCCAATCGATACGATCATAGGCCTTACTAATATCAATTTTGAGTGCCACATCCCCACCAGCTCGACCTGTGCGATTCTTCATATAGTGTATCAGTTCAAACGCAACCAAAATATTATCAGTAATGAGACGACCTTTAATGAAAGCAGATTGAGAATCGGACACAATACGAGGCAAAAGTAACTTCAATCTATTCGCAAGTACTTTAGCAACAATCTTATAGAGCACGTTACACAAAGATATAGGGCGTAAATCTTTTACCGATTTAGAGTGATCCACCTTCAGAACAAGAACAATTATGGTATCCGTCAGAGAAGGAGGAAAGTGACCCTCCGTCAACCAAGTGTTACCAATAGTAACAACCTCAGAACCGATTAGGTGCCAGAAAGTCTAAAAAATGCTGGATTTAACCCGTCAAGACCTGGGGCTTTATCTGGATGCATCGAAAAAATCGCACGAAGAAACTCAACCGCAGTAAAGGGAGATAACAAAGCAGCATTGTCTGCTTGCGTGACCCGCGATTGAACTAGCCCAGTAATAGCCGAGTAATCAACCATATCAGCAGTATATAAGTGCTCAAAATAATCACAAATAATCCATTGGAGCCCCTCTTTAGAACGCACCAGATTACCTGTGCCATCATCGAACTCAAAAATTATATTGCACCGCTTCCTTGTAGAGGCAGACAAATGGATATCCAAGTCCGTGCCCTGCGAGGGTAGCATGCTACATCACTCAGTATGCTCAGTATAAATTTTTTTTTTTGGACACTCAAAAGTTCAGAAACCAATAACCAATTTGGGTCCCCCTTCATTCGTAAACATTTCTAGTCCT
>JANVCL010000214.1:46298377-46317009 GCA_026546855.1 Erythroxylum incrassatum | reverse complement strand
CGGTAAGTTCCTAGGTTTTATATGGAGCCTTTGTTTAGATTGCTACGCATAGGCTTTTGCCAACATTTTCAGTTTAGCATTCAGTCATTATATGTGTCTGTCCATGATAAGATTTTCAACTATTCCACAGCAGTTGCACAATAAACTAGTCCAAATTTCTGTGGTGGAGTTGTTTTTTCTTGTGATTACTCATCATCTTTTTGCATTACATTATTGAGCATACCAATTGAATTTCTGGTTCTGAAAATATGTTAATTGAGATCATTATATGTTGGACACAGTAATATGATGTTGTGCTTTCCTCAGGTGCTTGATTTTCTTTTTTTACACTTTTGGAGATGTCTCCCCTTCAGTTTTGTTTTCTTATTTCATTATTTTCATTTCATTCCCAAATTAGTATTCGATGAACATGTCCGTCGTGGAAAAGGTGGGGGAGGAAATTCTCGGGAGATGGACTTTGAGAGCTTTCTCGACTTTGTTCTGGCCTTAGAAAACAAGGATACTACTGAAGGATTGACATATTTATTTCGTTGTCTTGATCTTCATGGGCGAGGATTCCTTACAACAGCCGATATCCACTCACTTTTCAGGTTTGTTTCTAGATTCTTCATATTTGCTCTGTCTAGTTGAATCTTTGCATGGAAGCTAAGAAGGGGAGCATCAAAAAGCTGAGGTGTTTCCTGATTCAGTCTTCCTAAACAAAGCTCTGCAGTTTCCTGCTTGTAGTGGTTGAGCTAGTTCTACAAGTCTCGAATCTTCAGAGACATAAACCCCAAAGCTTTTTGTTTAGATGGAATATTGGATTAACTACCTCTGTTACACGGTTCTTTAGCATTGAAATAGTTGAGGACTAGAAATGTGTACTTATGTGACCTGTAGGATAGCAAACACATCAATCTTGCAAGTGACTCTCTAAATGAACTTGGCAAGATATTGATATCTCAGAAAGCTATTTCATGATCTTCTTGAAACAGAGATGTGCATCAGAAATGGATTGAGGGAGGAAATTATGAATTGTGCATTGAGGATGTAAGAGATGAAATTTGGGACATGGTAAAGCCAGCTGATGCACTGAGGATTACACTCAACGATTTGCTAAGCTGTAAACAAGGTGGAACAGTTGCCAGTATGCTCATAGATGTCCGCGGATTTTGGGCTCATGATAATAGAGAAAATCTTCTTCAAGAAGAGGAAGAACCAGAAGAAGAGTAGCCTTGTGTACCATGTCGAAGGTGACCATTTACTAACCAGAATGTTTTCTTAACTTTGGTTTTACTGGATATGACTCTCAATAGAGGCAAGGATTTCTTACCAATTATATCTCTTTCTGCGTGACAGTATATTATCATTTATGTATTCTGGCTGATGCACAAGAAGCCATGTGTGAACAATAGAGATGGCATAAGTGCTCACATCTTTTCTATGGAATGCAATGCAATGCTGTTGTAACGTTTGATATCTTTCCCATCCTGATTACTCTTTATAACCTTGTCCATTCTTGGGTAGTAGCTGCTCATCAGTTTCTTATTAAGGGAATAGCTAATCCTAAAATTTACGTTAAATCAGGGGCTTTGTAATGATACTTTGTACCTTATCAATTTATGCTGCAACTGCCAACTGTGAACAATGCTCAAGTTCAATCACTCTTTTAAGTTTCATAAAAATCAAAAGCTTTAACATATGCCTCATCAATCATAGGATAGCTCAACTGAGACTAAAGGACTTTTCTCTTTCTTAAACCTTCAATCCTCCTACATCTTTCTGGTTCGTCATAGCTGCAGGGTAAGAGACAAATTCAACTAGTCTCGAAGGATCATGTACTCACTCTCCTTCATTGCGATCTTTGTTATTGAGTTGCGGAAATGCCTGACTTACCAAAGATAGTTCTCTTTAAGGGGGATACCATGCAGGATCTGAAACTGAGTTCATGCTTTACCGCTCGACTTCAAAATTGAGGCATTTATATAGACTGGGGATTCAATTGATACAGGGTTGACCCCAATTTGCGTGTAAGTGTTTTAGTACCTAACGTCGTCTGTCATTAATATCATTCAACAGTTGGTCTAATGTCTGTCTGTTTCTCAGCAGTAAGCTTGAAAAATGGGAAGATGTAATTCCAGTGGTGACATCAAGCCTGTCTTTCCAATTCTTTACTTTTCTTCTGATTTAGCATCTGAAATTTATCGCATTCATTACTAATGAAACTCTTTTTCCATGCTTCTGAGAGCTTAGGCTGCCAGGATAGTACAATATGGCTGGAAGCATTTCCCAAATATGTTATAGCTGCGTCTGAGGTGCTTAAACTGTGCATAACATTCCAGGCATGTGGCCAGTTCTCAACAATGAATTGAAAATAAGAAATATTAAACTACCGAGCATGCATTTACATTTAGTTCCTATGTACAAAAGATCATTTCAGCAAAATAATCACCTTTAACTAGGGAGGCTAGCACAAAATATAGGGCCACAATGGTCGTTGGCTGTTTTATACAGGCTGATAGGGATGAACAGGATCTTTCCCCATGGTTCACAATTCACAAGCTCCTGGGTTGCAAGACCCTGACCTTCAAACTTCTCCTTACTAGACGTGGAATGGTTTTCTTGGGGTAGGAACTCTGTTTTCCAAGGATTGCAATCTTTGTTTAAGATGAAAAACTTCCACCTGCAAGACCATGGGAATGGTAGCATCAGAACTTCCAGTAATTACATTGACAGAGAGAGACTGACCATGCTAGAAAGAACGAAACACTTAAGTCTCCTCTGCAGAATTCCTATGTAAAAGGAAGAGTTTTGGTAGAGAGGAGAGGATGTGGGGGTTGATAAGGCAAAATTTCCTTCCTGATCAGAAGAAGACTGTTAAAGATCAAGTTGGGAATACTGAGTTCCTCCTTACTTTTTTTGGAAGTCAAAGAGTTCCAGTGTTTGGTTCAGATAGTACCTGTAGTTGAAATGCTCTTGTTCTCTCCCCTGCAAGGACTCCCCTAGTTGAATGAAGCTCCTGTAACAACAAATAGGTAACCCCATCAATCATCAAAAAGTTATTCTATGATTATCATGGCGTACCTGCACAGGAATCTGCAGTATGTATTATACCTTCTGCGTGTCATCCAAAACTGCGTTAAGGAAAGCAACATCGCGCTCGAGCCGTACATTGTCAGAGTGGACAATATTTGATAAGTTGTTGGCCTCCTCCTGGGCAAGCTCTAGACTAGCCAACTTCTCTTTCAGCAACTCCATCTCTCTCATTGTATCTGCCAACTTTTTCTCCATCTCTTGTCCGCTCTTAAGAACAGAGGATAAATTTTTTTCTGCAGTTTCTTGACTCGTTAGTGCAGTAGCCAATTGTCCTTCCAGGATTCCATTCTTTCTCATCAGAGCGGCTATTTTTGTCTCATACAATTGGTATACACTTGAATGAACTCCTCTCATTGTAGAATCTGTTTCTAGTATTACTATATCCTCATTTTCAACCGGAGGGTTTCCAAAACATTGGTTGCGAAAATCAGAATTATCAGCATTTGACATGCAAGATATATCTTCGGTGATAATCTTGCCTATGGTATTGTTAGCTTGCATTGAGTAATCTGATTTAACTTTTTGGTACTCTACTGCCTGAAATCAACAGAATGTTCAAGTTATTGATACAATGTGTTTCATACCGATAGCTTCATCATTTCGGGCATTCATAGACTGAGATAAGAACCTATCATACAAGCAGGCACTAACTCTGGCAAGCGACTCTTGGTTGTTTAAGGAAAAATAACTGTAAAAGTGAAACGATAACTCCTAGAGCTATAACAGCAATATACTGTTTTACATAGCCTCACGAAGCTTATATTGCTCTCCCACAACCCCGTTTTCACAGTTAGACAAGCATCCGAAACAAATTCAGAAGGAATTGTTGGCATTCAACATAAAATTGAAGACCAAAAAGTAATAAAAATAGGGATGGGAGGGGTTCTGTAAACTTACCGGTGCACTTCCATCTTCTGAATTCTTTGTGCCCTTAGTGGTTGTGTTTTGTTCTTCCTCATGAAATTGCTTGCGGAGTGAAGTATTTCCAACAGCATTTGAATCAATGAAAGAGGACTCTGACAAGGATTTTCTACCAGAACCATGGTGTTCAATTGCAGATGCTAAATTTTGTCTACCAAATGAGTCAACCGATCGGTGGGAAGAACCAATACCGGTTTGAATACCCAACCCAGTGGATGACAAAAGTTTCTCAGACAGCGTAACTCCAGGACCTTTGATCGTAGTGGTCCGTCGACCCACCGATGATTCATTCTTCTCCATCCCCACCACCTCAACCTGTAATGAAATATTAACAAGACTGATAATTTGACAGCAACTATAGATCCTGATTCTAATCACTGACCTGATTGGAAAGCTCCTTTTTGGATCCTCCAAATGCAACAAGGAAATCCTTTTCCTTGTGCTGCACAAGCACTAAGCTAAAACCCTAAGACATAGAAACAGCAAGATGTCACCAGAAATGCACGATAAGAAAGTAAATTCAAAAGAGATTCATGTTCATGCTAACATCAAAAAAGAAAACAGCAGTAAAATCTAAATCAAACACATGACTCTGCAAGATATGTGATCATATATCTAGAAATTTTTAGTCCATAGATTGTGCTGGGTAATGGATGTTTTGCAGGTGAAGCCAAAGGAAACTCTGGTCAAGAATGGTAACATCTCAAAGAGCATCTAAGAAAATCAAAATACAGATCTGAAATTTCACATCAGATTTATGCTTTTGTTAAATTATTGAACACTAAGCAACCAGGTACAAGATGAATCTTTTATTGGTTAAAGGAGCAGGAGAGCCACAATTTTTCTCTCAAGATGAAGTTATGAGACAAAAAGAAAACCATTACAGCTTCATTATGACTATTGATCATATGAATGAGCAAGTTCAAAACTTGACAAACCTAACATGAAGCGATTACGATTTTATTGTAGATCTTATTACGAAAATCATGAATGACAGGAACAATAGGTCAGCAACTCACCTTATTTGTTGTTATACAAGATGGAGGTGATGCAAAGGCCACTGACCACTCATTTTTAAGAATATCAAAAATCAAAGTCTCGGAGTGTCCTGCATATTGTTCAACAGCCTATGAAAATAGTGCCTGACAAAGAAACTAAGAATTGATCATAAAAAGTAGGAAACATTTTTTGGCTAATGAAGCATACTCTTTTTCCTGCTTCCTCCCCCTGCTATATACCACTTAGAACCACATAGAACTCCACAGCAACCAGCTCTAGGGGATGGATGGAAACCTCTTATCTTTATCCTTGACCACACCATCTGAAAAACATAACTCATGATCAATTTGTGACACTAAATTAATCAAATAGTTCGATCCAGCAATGAAGTTATCACCGTTTCAAAGTTGAATGAATATAAATCATTCAAGGTCTTTGACTTCGAGGATCCTCCAAATATATAAAGAATCTTATCATCATATAGAGTTGCCACATGGTTTGATCTTGGAGATGGCCATGTTCCTCTGCACATGAGATATGTAGTTAGTTAGAAAGTCTGCATCACATGCAGAATGATATAATTAAAGCCAACTTACGTGCAATGTAGAGGGAGCCATGTTAAGGACTTCAGATCAAACATATGAAGATCATTCAGCTTCCTCTTTTTAGCATCTTCACCTCCAAACAAGAATAAAATTAAGCCTGCCCTAACTACCGTATGACCACTGCGAGCAACCTGCGACAGGCACGCAATTTCTGGTCAGCAAACGAATAGCTTTACCTCATATAGTTCTAATTGTTCACAGACACAGGGCAATAGTGTTACTATACATACCAATTGGGTAGAGAGAAAAGGGAAGGAAATAAAAGGAATTGAGATATAATGCCTGGAACTAAGACCCAGGCAACAAAAGCTTCAACCAAATGGAAAGTCACTGAAAGATCGGCAAAAGATCGATACAAACCGGAACGTCTCCTTTTGCTTCCATGAGAGCCCAACATACTGTTTCTGTGTCGAATGCCCAAACTGGAAAAAGGCCGAGAGAAAATTAGAGTCAGTCCATTTACCTAGGAAAAACCAGTAGAATGACAATATGTTACCCGCAATTCTATCACTTGGAGGATTTGTCTTCCCACCAATCAGAAGTGCCTTCTTCCCCCATGAAACCTGGACAAGTCAAAGAAAGATGAACCGTTAGAAACTAGTGTGACTCAAGCTCATCAGTGGCATAGCAATAACATGAAATAGCTAAAAGGACTAGGAACCACGCTAGAGTTGAATGTAAAATACATAGTATTACCACTCAATAGACAATAAACCAGAAATGCTATATGGTGAAAGCTGTAACTTAATCCTAGTAACAGAAAACAAGAGAATACCAGACTGTGGCCCTTGCATGCAGGGATCTTCAATGGCAGACTACTTGGAGACAAGTAAAGCTTAGAAGAAACAGTAGTCCAATTAAACCTGTCAAAATCAAGCACCTGAACAGAAAAAACAAAAGAAAAAGAAACAGAAATATTCATAAGCTTCCATGGCATAGTCTGAGCGTTATGAAGACGTTCGATATCTAACCTGAACATCATCCAACAATCCGTTTCCTGATTCACCACCAACAACAATCATCTTGTTCCCAACTACAGTTGCTGCATGCTGTTTAAGGAGATTAGAAAAAAGAGTGAAATTTCGTCTTTGAAAAGGCAGAGGCAGTCCAGTGAGAATATTACTAAAAGATTGAGTTACATTGGATCGAGGTTGAGGTTTATCCCCAGCAACGGACAAGACCATCCAGTTTTCCGAGTTCCCTGACGTAGAGCCATGAACCTCCGGTGGATTTGACGAGCACTGATACTCATGTTCATCAGATTGACCACTCGTGGTAGCTGAAACACCTTCACTCTGCACCAAAAACTCGCAAAAACATTATTACCTTGAACTGGAGATCATTGAACTCTAAAATACCAACAACTAATAATCCTTACATTGTTATTGTTAACCCGTTTCTGCGGTCGAAAAGGACTTCTACCTCCTGGTGAGGAGTCTAAGATTTGTACCTTCTTCACCCTAGAAGACCACAGACATTTTCATGTAAGAGACAGAACAACAACATTCTGCAACCAGAAACATCTCTTACTGCTAAGAAACTATAGAGTCCCATTTCAAAGTCAACAAATGACTTGCATTAACTGACCTTCCAAGCTTGGTGCGTCTACGAGATAGACCGAACATCTTGTATATACTCAATACAAGACCTTCCTCTCTATATTAACCAACTCTTAGTCAATAAAACCCTAGGATTTATCAAAATGCTGCACCCATTCTTATCATCAAGCGCAACCCAGAAACAAAGAAACCAGAAAGCACCCACTATCCAGAACAACAACAACGACGACGACGAAGAGAAAAATGAAAGAAAGAACAAATTGCGAAGAAGCTACAGTCAACGAACTTTCCAAGAACTAAACAACACAAGTAAAGACATGTTGTGAAAGGTCATGAATTTCACCTAGCAAGAAAAAGTTGACACAAAATCAGAAAAATAAAAAAGGAAACAAAAAGGGAAACATCCAACAAATGATATAGAAAAAATACTGTTTGGAAGCCAAGAAAAGTGTGTAAATATGATAAAAAGGACACTTCTTCGGATTGGCTCAGAATCAAAAACAGAAAAAGTAAGTTGCTTGATAAGAAACAACAATGCAGCGACTGATGTGAGGAGGAGAGGAGAAGATTGGTTGGTGAAAGTGATAATGATAGTACTCAGGAGGCGAGCTGATAGAGTTAAGGACTGTCCCTATAACACATGAGCTGTAAGTTAATAGTAGAGAGTAGAGACAAAGAAGGGGGTGCGTAGGTTAAGAAGGAAAGTGATTTGTGACACTTTTTGTCTCTGTCTCCTACTTTTGTGACTCTGGTCCAAATCTGCACATGTTTAGACACTACTTAGACATACATACTTTGCTTATGTCAACCCTAAAATTTTAAGATTATAAATGAAATTTGATAAATTTAGGAATGGGATCCAAAGTAGAAAACTGAAAATTTTAAGTGTATATTTAATAATTTTAAGTATACTTGATAATTTATTATCTATAATAATTTTTTTTAAACGAAGAACTTACAACTGCTATCTCTTAAATGCGCATTAGGTAAATATCTGAATTGATGCAATAGCCTAAAATTTACAGTCAACTAAATATTCCTTACTAAGCAAATCTTATATGATAGACTCGATCAAGAAAGTGTAATTAGGTAGATTTGAACACAGAATCTTTTAACTTCATCTCATCTACTTTACCCACTCGACCACCCTAAAGAACTGTAATAAAAAGTTGTTTATTAATTTTATAGTTTTCTTGATATGTAAAATTTAAAAATTTTCTTAAAATAGAAATTCAAAAAGACAAATTAAATTTATTTTTCTATTAAAATTTTATGTATTTATTTTTAAAAGGAGATTCAAGCAATTAATTATTAGCAAAATTTTAAGAGTTTAAAAATAAATATATTCGTTTTAATTGGATAAATTCAATATTTTAAATATTTATATTAATTTAATATATATATTTAAAAGATAAAATGAGAATTTTTAATGTAAAAATAAGAATATCTAGAAGTGTCCGTTGTCTTAAAGAAAGGAAGGTGGTCGCTGACACATTTATTGCAGTGGGCCCCGATCGTCTGCAAGATGTCTCGGGACTTGGGGATGGAGTTCCAATCTGCCCCACCCACGTGTTACTGAGAAATAATATATATTTATATATTTTTAATATATATATATATATATAATCACATCACAACAGCTTTTTTCTATAATCATCACCTCCTATAAAAGCATGTTTTGGATTTTTGGTTGGTGCCCTTTTTTTCCTACACAAGGGTTTTATTGGTTTAATCAGATTTTATTTAATTTCAAGCTTAAACAACCACAATATTACATATTATTAAGAAATAATTAATATATACTTAATAAAAATTATAAACTCTATGAAATAAAAAACATATTAATTATTTGATACAATTTATTTTTAATACCTTATATTTTAATAATATTTATTACACCTGAAATTTTAATTAATATTTGAAATAATTATTTTAAAATTATG
Source organism: Erythroxylum incrassatum (assembly GCA_026546855.1). Taxonomy (NCBI): domain Eukaryota; kingdom Viridiplantae; phylum Streptophyta; class Magnoliopsida; order Malpighiales; family Erythroxylaceae; genus Erythroxylum; species Erythroxylum incrassatum. Next base: position 46,307,907 of record JANVCL010000214.1, on the reverse strand, counting down.
CTAATATTTAATAATTTTATATTATAGATTAAATTGATGATCTAATTATTAAGAATTGATAAAATTTTACTTCCATTAAAATTTAAGATGTTATTAGTACTTTTTTAAAATATTAATATACAACATATAATTATAAACATACTTAAATATTTTAATAAAAATATTAAATTACGATAAATAAATTTACCTTATCAAACTTCTAACTTCCAATTACTCTCATATCATTTGTTTTATTAGAAATACAACAATATCTATTACGTAAAAATTTTGCTTGAGACACAGAATTTAGAAAGATCTAGTAATACATGGTCTAATTCTAATCGATTGAAATGCTATTTTATCAAAACTAATAGTTAAAAATATTTCATTTTCTCTGCTAAACTATATAACAACATTAATAAAGGGTTTATTAGAACTTGTAAGGTAATTTAACATTTTGATTCATTTGACATAACGATAATCATATTAGAATTAGTTTCGTAATTGAGTTTGTTGTTTTCCGTGTTAACTTCATAGATGTGAATGTTATTAGGAAGAAGATGAAAATGCAAAAAAAAAATTCAATTTGAGAAAGAAAAAAACAATTGAGTCACATCCTTAATTGCCTATAATCATATTGACTAGATGTTCAACTATTTTAAACAAAACGATATCATTTTATGTAAAATAGTTGAGCCTGATCTATATGTCAACTCATTAAAAACACCTAAGTCTCAACCTATAGATAAGCCAATTGTGATCTCTTATGTATCCAAGTCATAATTATACAAGAAAATTTTGTCAATAACTAGAGAATCATTAATATAACATTAATTTAGTTTTCTAAATTTAGGTTAAGCAAAATTGATCAAAATGAGAAATGAAAAATAAAAAAAATTGTTAAAATATTGACTATGCTATATATGAAAATGGGTTGGTATGAAATTTGGATTAAATCAGACGAAGGTAATAAAATAATATCTTTAATCTCAATTGATCATAGTGCTTTGGCATTGAACGAACTATAAAATTTAAAATTGATCTCGAATTTATTTTAACTTCGAATTGAATTGGTCACAAAATTCGATTTCAAATTTTACCAACTCTAAACTCAAAATGATATCACTTTTATTACTAAAAAGGTAGCATATCATTGCATTACAAAAAAGGGTGGAAAGTGGTCTAAGCTACCAAATGTAGCTTCTCTTACATATGATGATGGACTCGTGGATTAGTACGCAAGTATCCATCAGACACCTCTAATCTCATACCAGATACAGCATTGATTAAGATTATTAACTATCATTATTTGTGCCTGATGATCCAATTAAGTAATTAGCATCTCTAATGATCAAAGCCATAATGCTCCAACCCTTCTAAGCATAGGGATTAAGGTCCTCTTAAGGTGAAGGCTCATCACCTCATTTGCTCCACCCACAAGTTGACCGCCGATGAACACCACTGGCATTGCACGATACCCGATCCTCGACAGCGCCTGCTCAAGTTCCCGACCACCGGCCATCTCGTCGAGCTCATAGACCATCGGGTTAACCCCAAAGTCATTAAGTAGGGTTTTGATGGTATGACACATGCAGCATGTGCTCCTGCTGAATATCACGACTGGCCTGTCTTCCACCATTCGCTCAATTCTATCCATATTTGTGAAGATGAAGCTGATAAATCGAAAACCAGCAACTGGGGTATGCAATGCTAGTAATGATATTTTTCTAGTGTTTGTTTGCTGAGAAAGTTGACGAGAAAATGGAACAGTGAAACAAGTATACAGCTAGTGGAAGACACCTGAGGCTTTTGGTGTGGATCTGGAGTGGTTGAGCATGGACGAGGGTTATGCAGCCATTTATAGCGTTTTCTTGGAGACTGTAAAGTTGGGTTTATCCATAAAGAAAATCTAGAAAAGAACAGGTTCCATAATAGTGAAGCCAAATGAGAAATGTTCCATGTGATGTTTGGTGTCGGCTTCGAGATCACTTTCTGATAATTACTTGAAGAGTTTTTGATTCGTCGCTCCATAGAAAAAGTAAATTAAGGATCGAATATTGCACACAAATATCATACAAAACACCTAATTTCCAATGTACCAAGACGAACATTGCATGTCTCATATACGAAGATGATATATATGGAGTTCGTTTATAGATCCTCATCATCATCCGCAATAAAGTGAGTTGTAGGAAGATTTGGCAGTACACAATGTTACTCCTATATAATAGAGAGGTTGTTTCCAGTAGACTCATATGTAAATATGACAATAAATGATTTCTTTAATTTTATTTTATAAAAATTTGTGTAGTTTTAATTTTTTTAAAACACTAAATTTTTCTTAACTTGAAATTAAAAAATGATTATAAAATACATGCAATATAAATATTAATATCTCACATAGACCATGTTGATATAATTCAAATTTTAAATTCGAACCAAACTAAATTAAACTGTCTCTAAACTAATATTTTATTATAATTATCTTAAATTTTTAACTTAAGTTGAGTTTAATGAGTTTGAATTGAACTTAAAAGTTAAATTGAGATATCATATTGATGATATTTGATATTTTTGTTATTATTTTTAACCAAAAATTAGGAAATAATTTTTAAAAAATTAAGAGAATATTAAAAAAAACTTAAACCACATTAAAAGTATATATATTTTTACCACACACACATATGTATATTAAAAGTATAATGTACGGTTTGGTTTTACATGTTTTAACTATGAGATGCTTTTTTTTTTGGCTATATGGGTGCTAACTTTTTTTTCTTTTTCTACTGAGTGATTTCACTTTAGTATAGATTGAGACATAAACTTAGTTGGAAACACAGCTTGGGATTTATCCAATTGGGACCTTCTTTGATTGTAACAAGATTCGCATCTACTTCTATAATGGATTGCTACGACTTTGGTGACCAATTTAAAAGAAAAATGTTAGGAAATTAAATGGCTAGAATAGCAACAAAATATCATTTTAAGGCTTTATCTCCAAACATTTGAAGTTTTATAGGATCAAATCTTCAATGGTATACTCATAATTTTACTACATAACTAAAAAATGATCTCATTAAGGACGCAGCATTACCTCTAAAAGTGTATAAAATTATTTCTGGTAGGTCCGAATGTAAAAAAATATATACATATCAAAATAATAAAATAATATATATATATATATACCTAATAAATAAAAATATAAAATAAGTAATAAACTAAATAATACGATAAAAATATAACAAAGTAAAGAGTAAAAAGAAGTAAATAAATACACACACAAGTAAATAAAATAAAATAAATAAGTCGTTTACAAATACATCAAATTAGTTTAAATTGAAATATTTTCTTTCATGGAAATGATAAAAAGTAAAAATTGATCGATTGACTTAAATGCTACTTGGTTTCTAGAGTCCTAATTGGATTGATTAAGGTTACACGCATGCAGAAATGGTACTTAATTTTTGTATTAGCTTAATTACAATCCTAATTGTTGAAGTTAAATAAAGGACGAGCCTATGCATGAAATCATAAAGATGACGACACTAGGAATTCCACATATATGAAAAGCTTACCATGAGAACAAACTATATACAAAAAAGTCGTCGTCTTCCTTTTTGCGAGTGAGTAAAAGGCAGTGAGCTAAGTCATATCGAGCACTCCATTGCTTTCGAAAGCATAAAGTTTAATGAGTAAAGTGACCGTACACGGATAAAGAAGACAAAGCTAGAGGTCCCCAACATCATCCCTTCTCTTCTCTGGCCGATGTTGCTCTTCTTTCTGTTTTTTCTTTCTTGGATTTCACTAAAGAAGAAGCTGTTAATGCAAAACTGTTTAAATGTATTTAATTATCCCATTAATGATATTACTTACAATTAAAAAATGGGTTAATGAGATAATTTGTTAATAGTAAAGGATAAAAAGATATTATCATCATTCAATGTTTAGTTGAAATTTCACTTAAGCGCGAGTCTAAAGAATAAATAATAAAAATCATAGACTATAAAATTCTTAATTTTTAAAAAGCCTTTTTTGTAGTTAAAAGGCCTTTAAATTTTTTTATAACCTTTCAAATACTCGAAAATTTTAATTTAAATTTCAAATTTTAAAAAAATGTTTTCTTTATAAATATCAAATTTGAATTAATCAAATATTATTTATGTAATAATTAAACTCAATTCTTGAACCTAAACTGAACTAATTAAATTCAACTCAAATTAATAATTTAATTAATTTAAATTTAATTTAATTGGTTCGAGTTGAATTTAAGAGCTGAGTTAGATTACCATATTATTGACATTTTGATTAGTTCACGTTTAATGTTCATATTACACATGTTTCATTGTTATTTCTTAAATAGGGTTTAAGAGAATGAATTTTCTAATAAATTGAGTTTTTTTATAATTTTAAAAGTTACCATAGTTTTCTTAAATTTTATTAATTTATAAAAGAGTTCTTTGTCATTTACCTTGTTTTTTATTTACTAAAGTTTAAGTCTTCCATCTGTATGTATTTACACATTAATTATGTGTTTAAAAACTCACTTTGTTAGTTTCTATGTATAGAAATAGACTAATCATTATTATATTTTATATTTTAAAAGATAACAAGAGCAAATAATTTGTTATCAATGGACTAACAAGCTTAATTTTAAGTGAACTGACGTAGTTGGCTAGCCAATCCACAGCCCTATTAGTCTAACAATAAACATGTTTTGCTTTCTCTAGCCAATCTCTAGCTATTATTGGATTATTAGTATGACAATAAACATGTTTCGCTTTCGCTAACCAATCTCTAGCTATTATTGGTTTATTAGTCTGGCAATAAATGCCTCGCTTTCGCTAGTAAATATCTAACTATTATTGGTTTATTTCAAGCATATGAGGTAGGATAAACCTCCAGCTTATGGAGTAATTGACTCCACAATTAAAGAAAATGTGGTTTGATTTGTAAATAAATGATTTATAAGGATTGAAATTTATATTACAGGAAAATTTTGAAAAATCATTAGAATAAGAGAATAGTCCTTTTTGAAAAGAGGGCGGGTGTCTCTCGATTTAGATATTCTATAATCGAAATTTATCTAACATGCCTTTAACATAACATCAAGCATTCAAACTTATGAGCATCACGTACGTACGAGCATCTTACATATATGCATGTGAGGATAAGATTCTGGTGTTAACTTTTGAAGATAGTGAAAAGGAAAGAAAATGAAGAGAATGCAAGGTCGGATCGTGGCATCGCAAAATGTTGGTTACTTTCTGTAGGAGAGGTTCTTAGCTTTTTTGTTGTACAATTTTCCCAAAAGGTACTTACGGATAAAATGATTTTTTTAATTAAAAAAAAGCAAAGGAATATATTATTTTATATATGTTCTTTCTTCGCCTTTATTGCTGCGTCTTTTTACTTTTCTAGATACGAAACGAGACATGAAGAATATAAATACCCCATTCACCACTTACCTTATCGTAAAGTAATGAAATTGATATACCATCTATTTTCCAAAAATAAAAAGAATATAAATAAATAAATAAATAATATGAAAAATAAGTTTTGATAACAATTAATGATGTTACTTAAATATTATTAATTAAATTATAAAAGACTCGTTTCTTTATTAATCAATATTCGACTAAGTTGTTAAATACTATGAAAATAAAATTGATTGCCTTAAAACATGAGATCTTGAAAAATATGTATTAAATAACTTTTACACTTAGAAAAGGATGGCAGTGGGTGTTCCAATTTGATTTACAGGTATAATTACAGGAAAAGAGAATGTGATCTACACATAATTTGTATCGATTTTGAGAAGTCGTATGACAAGGTACTTAGGAAAATTATATGGGACGTCGTATGAAGCTTATTTACAGCTTATTAAGGATATGTACGAAGGTATAAAAACTAGAGTAGTGAAAATAGGAGGAGATATATAACTTTTTTTATCGATATTAGACTATACTAAGGCTCTTCGTTGAGCTCCTTTTTGATTGATAAGCTCACCAAAAAAATCCAAGCAGATGTGTCTTATTGTTGTTTGCTGATAATATTGTTTTAGTAAACAAAACAAATGAGAGCATCAATGTCAAGTGTCAAGTTTAAGCTTTTGAGAAATATGTTAGAATCGAAGGGTTTTAAATTAAATAAGATTAAGATTAGGTGTGTAGAATGTAACTTTTAGGGACATAAAGTGGCTATCGAAGTGGAGGTAAAGATTGATTCAGTAATTATATCATACAATAAGTGTTTTAAATATGATGATCTGTCATCTAGAGCAATTGACATTGATGAAGACATAATTTATCGAATCAGATCATAGTAACTTAAATAGAGACGTACGTCATGAGTTTCATGTGATAAAAACATATCACTCAAGTTTAAAGGTAAATTCTATCGTTTAATAGTTAGATCAGCTATGCTCTATAAGGTGAAGTGTTGGCTCGTCAAACAGATGCATTGTCATTAGATAATGATAACGGAGATGAAGATGTTCCATTGAATGTGCAACATTACTATAAAAGATAAGGTTAATAATATAATAGTAAGGGACAAATTAAAGGTGGTTAATATTGTTGAAAAGTTAATTAAGAATGATAAGGCTTAGATAGTTTGAACATATTAAGAGGAGACACTCAAACACTCCAATGAGAAGATGCGAGAAGATTGTACTTAGAGACTGTAAGAAAAGAAAAAGAACATTATTAGAATTTACCAAGAACATGACATGCAATAGAAAACTTTAGTGTGTATTATGATATAGATAAAGAATCTCTCATAAAGAAATCTTTGTCGTACTCACAAGTCTTTTAACATTTTCCTCTTGTATTTGGCTAAAATTTTAAATATATAGTATTTATCTCTTAGAGATTTAGCCTAAATTTTTTCCTACTTAACTTTATTATTATTATTATTCATGTATTGTTATTGTTGTTATTACGATGATGATTATCATTATTTTTATTTTTATTGTTATTTATTGTTTATTTTTACCTCGTCTATCTAAATCATATTATTTAGTTTATTACTTATTTAATATTTTATTTATTAAGTATTTTTTATATTTTTTCATGTGAGTCATTCGAAAGTAACTTTTCTATTAGTTAAGAGTAAGACTGCGTGTTACTGAACTTCCTTAGATCTCACGTATCAGCGAAATTTTTCCTATATTGTTGTTGTTGTTGGGTTTTACTTTGAACTTATTTCAAATATCCTCGTATATGAAGTTGCCTCAATTTATTTCTCTTCCTTTCTAAATTTTTTAGTTATAATTAAATAAAAAATTATAAGTGTACATTTTTAATAAAATGATTTACCTATGTTCAAACTAAACTAAAGTCGATCAGGATTGAGAAAATTCAAACTTATCGTAATAAATATGATTAAACTTTTAAGTTTTATATATTAAAATTTAAATAAACTCAAATTTGAATTTGAAATTGAATTCGAGTTTTAATGATAAGCCCGGGTAATTTTTTAACTTTAGAGTTAATTGTACAAAGTAATTAATATATATTCTTTCCATATGCTCAGAGCTCTAATTCTTAGGATTTTGCCCTGAGCATTTTAACTACTATACATTCTTTCCACATGCGTATATGTGTTTGTACTTGCTGAAGAATAAAGATTGATTTCTTTTGCTATTCATACAGAAAGAATCAAACCGAAAGAGGAGCAGATGACTACCAAAGTCTCAATGCCTTGTGTAAGGATTTTATTTAGCACATGGAACATTGATTCTTCATAATCATACCCATATTTCCTTAGAATTTGCACCTTAGCCAACTTTTACTGAGACGTTGTTGTCATATCCAATTTCTCTGCATCACACAATATTTTCTTTATCTTTATATCTAAAAACAGATTACCATATCTATTGTCAACCCTTATTTTCCCCCCAAGCTTGGGTTCAACTTGATAAAATTCCACAAAAGTGGGAATAAAGGCAAAATCAGGTCCAAAATCTGTGTTAGATATGGGAATATATACACTCTCTACAGTAAAATTCACTTGTAAAACTATCAGAAATGATATTGGGTCGACCATAAGTCAAGACTTATGTGTTTTTAATTAAGTCTCGGACTGGTCTGAGTTTGAGTAACTTAAATATGAGCTTAATTAAAAAAATATTATTTTACATTTTTAATTTTAAAAAATTTGATATGATTGATCCATTATCGTCTCTGAAAATTACTTTGTTGCTTTTTTCCCTCTAAAATTTGCTTTTAATATAATTAAAAACGTGTCAAATTAAAAGATGATTAATTTATGAAAATATTTACTATTTAATTTTCAAAAAATTAAAATAAAAAATATCTTTTGAAGTTTAAACAAATGATTTTAAGCAATAATAAAATATGTATTTTATATTAAAAAAATCCCACACTGGGTCTACAAATAAGGCCTGAGCCCAATCTAAACGATATTTAAGCCCAATTTCTCGAAAAATTAAATAGTCTCATAAACTTATAATTAAAGATAAAAGTGAAAAAGAAAAGAATTAAGAAGTACACATCACATTCAAGTGATCTGTCAACTCCTCCATATTATCCAGATTTATCTTCCTATCCAAAGTTGACATTCGCTTCCCATCATCACCCTATCAATTCCTACGTGTCTATACGCTTGTAACAATAATTAATTAAAGCTAGCTAAATTTTTAGTTTAATTTTAAAATTAATTTATTTTAATAATATTTTTAAAATTTTAATCAATTTATTAATTAATTAGTTCAATAATTAATTAGAGCTAGTTAATTTTTTGTTTAATTTTTAAATTAATTTATTTTAATAATATTGTGTTGTTAAAAACTGAACAAAATTTTAATTAATTAGTTGATTTTTGTTAATTATTAAATTCTTATAAACTAAAATTAATTAATTTTTATTTAACAATCTATTTTATCTATTGAATTTCAAATTTTTTGATATATAAAGAGAATATCTTTTAATCATATTTTTAATTTTTATTTTATTTAATCTTTATTCAATTTTATGACAAAAAATATCATACCTTTTAAATTTTAAATCTCTTATTTTATTGCTTTAACTTCTAGTCTGATTTTTAAAATAATGCTTTAAAAAATCAATAAATCAGGTTAGAGTCAGGTTGGAATTGGATGAATAGAGTAAATTTGAGATACTCAAATTCAACTCAAAATTTAAATGAACTTTTTAAAAAATTTTGAATTGAAACTCTTCTTTTTTCATTACAACTATCTTGATTCTTCTCCCCATCTTTGTTACGCGAATATATATTTATATGTTTAGAAATGCCAATAAATTGGGTTAAGCTTCCGATTAGTTAGGTAGAGCTTTTCTCAATAAAATTTTTTCTGGAGAGTTTTTTGAAAAAAACTTTTTTAAGAAATCAGTTAATTATTTGACTGTCATTTAAAAAAGAGTTTTTTTTAAGAACTACATACAGTAGATTGTTTGACAACATAAAAATAAAAATATTTTTAATTTTAACTATATTTTATTTTGTAATAAAAATTATTTCTACATATAAATATTATTTAAAGTATATTAAACAATATACAAAGAACAATA
>JANVCL010000214.1:46274427-46297244 GCA_026546855.1 Erythroxylum incrassatum | reverse complement strand
TTTACTTAGTTTTTTTATGAATCTTTTGCCTCCGTCTAAACACTTAGCCTCTGTTTGATTGGCCTTATATCAGTAAAATTTTTGTCAGTAGAGTTTTTTTCTATAGATCTTTTATGAAATGAACTTTTTTAAGAAGCCAATTGACTATTCGATTGTCATTTAAAAAAGAAATTTTTTGAAATAGCTTCATATAGTAGACTGTTTAGCAACATAAAAATAAAAGCAATTTTAATTTTAAATATATTTTATTTTGTAATAAAAAAATCATACATATAAATATTATTTAAAGTATATTAAACAATATGCAAAGAACAATATATTAATTATTATATAATTTTAAATCATATGAAACATAAATGAAAATATATTTATCCAAATCTTTTATATGGATTATAACATAAGAAAAACTAATATAAAAAATATTAAAACATATAAAAAGACCAAATAATATTATATAAATCTTAAAATAAATATTCAAATTAAGTAAATAGTTAAATACATAATAAATTATGCATTTTATTGTAATAGAGGAGATGAATTTGTAAGATAAGCGCGAAGATGAGTTTGTGGAATATTGTGAAAATTATGTGTAAAACATAAAGACAAAAGGGACTAAAAAATAGGCTCATTAATTTATATGAAAATGCTAGTTGAAAAAAATTATTTGAGAGACTTTTTGAAGAAGCTTCAAATTTGAGCATCTTAAAAAACTATATTTTAGCTGTCAAAAATGTCATATTTATTGAAGAACTGCTTTTTTATTTTACAGTTAAACATTCGTTTAAAACAAAAAGGGCTTTTACGGTGAAACAAGGAACTTAATGACCTCCCAAAAATCCATTCAAATAGGCACTAAGTCGATTTTAAGTTGAAACAGATAATTTGAGTTTGATTTAAATTTTAAAAAATATTTTTAAAATTTTGAATATAAATTTTATTTATTGAACTCGAATCAGATTCTCCTTTAAAAAGAAAGGAAATGTATCATAACCTACAAAAGGTTGCTTTCAAATCAAGGGATTCAATTTCTCCAAATATCACAAGGAACCTTCACCTTTTCATCATCTTTTTGCTTATTCAACTGTTCAATGCACGCATCCACAGACCGTACCTCCATGGCCATGCACCCCTCTCTCTCCCTCTCTCTCTCTCTCTCTATATATATATATATATGTATATAAGCTCTTATTACCGGCATCGTTACATTCACAGCTCAAGTGTGGTTTACAATAACAAGCTTCCACCATCTACGAAGTTACACTTAGCCTTTTCCTTAACGAATCTTTACTTCCACCATTGCAGATACCAAAAAGAAGGAACACAGAGCTCTTTCTTCTTCTTCTTTTTTTTTTGTGGAATATGGATCGGGTGGCGAAGTTGGCTTCCATGAAAGCGGTGGTGATCTTCAGCAAGAGCTCGTGCTGCATGTGCCATGCAATTAAGAGACTGTTCTACGAGAAAGGAGTAAGCCCTGCAATTCACGAGCTGGACAAGGAGGACTCGAGAGGCAAAGAAATGGAGTTCGCTCTGATGAGGCTCGGCTGCAACCCCGCCGTGCCCGCGGTATTCATCGGAGGAAAATTTGTGGGCTCCGCAAACACCATCATGACCCTTCAACTTAATGGGTCCTTAATGAAGTTGCTCAAAGATGCTGGAGCTATATGGCTTTAGCAATTCATCATCTCATTGCAGCCATCTCTTTTGACGATCTAATCAAATCTATAATTGTCCCCTTTCAACAAAAGGGAATTAAAAAAGGATTGAAGATTCTCAGAGTGCAAAGACGCTGATGAATGTCAATGGATTCCTTATCAGAAACTCTTTGAAATTCCCTAATCAATAATGCATATATCTGGAATTGTTATTGATGTGTCATTTCAAGAACTGGATATATTATACTTCTTGTCTATGATGCTTATATATATGAAGTACGAACTCAACTTTGATCTTATTTTGTTGGATTCGATCATACGAATTTGAGAAACATGTCATGTCCATCATCATTAATACCATTTGCATCGAATCATCTTTTACTGTATATTTTAAATTGTTCTTTTTGCAAGGATGATAAATTATCAAGTGCTATTTTTTTAAAATTTCAGCACGTTATGTTTTACATTTTTAATTAACTATTAATTAAAAGATTTTATTTTAGTATGTAATGTTTCATTTTTTAATTAAATATTTTGATATTTAAAAATTGAATAACTCAATTTAAAAATCATTTTTGTTAATATAAAGATTAATATTTTAAAGATTTATGTAGCATTTTTTAATAATTTTTGAGTAACTATCAATAAGTTTGTAATAAAAATAAAAAATTAATTTGACAGAGATGAATACTCATATAACACTTTCAAATATAAGTTTTTGTTATTCTTAACAAAAACAATTTTTTGGATTAAGTTATCTGAATTTAAAATTCTAAATACTTAATTCAAAAATTTTAAAAAATTAACACTTTTAAGTATTTATTTTTCTAATAAAATATAATAAATTAAAATAATGTAATTTGTTGATATAATTTACGGAGTAATATAAAGCAAGGTATCGAATACCGTTCCGACCGGAAAACAGAACGGTATTATCATGTTCGATACTGGCCGATATCGAGAGTTTTCGCCAAGTACTAGCCGGTACTTAAAATATCATAATTTTAACAAAAATTGAGGGCACCCCCTGCCTACCTCTGCTTTTTTTTTCCCCTATTTCTCAAACTCACCTCATGCTCACTCTATCTCACGCTCTCATCCTCTCCGCTCTCTCTTTCTTGTTCTCCTCTCCATCTTAGGAGTGCTCCTATGTCCTACCTCTCTGGCGATGCACCACGCGAACCCTCTCCAGCGGTGCACCACGCAAGCCTCATCTAAACCTCCATAGCCATCAGTTATCCTCCACGAGGACCACCAACGCACCACACCACCATCGTCTGCTCTCCTTTGTTGCCCACGCATTCGCAACTGTCGGATCTGGGAATAATACCTAGATCTAAAATCGACCCGACCTGATCTGGAATAATAATAATTGTGAATTTCTGTTTGAGTGTTTTTTCACTTTTTGTTGATTTTTTTCTGGTTAATTGCATTTGTATTGTGACTGTGAATGGGAAGTTGGAATGAAATTGTGAAGCATTTGTGATTTGTCGTTGGTTGGAATTAGATAATTGATTAGATTTGGAGTTGAATTGAATGAAATGAGTATGATTGGTTCGTTTGTGGTTCGGTTGATTGGTAATTGATGACTTGATTTATGTTAAATTTTTTGGTCATTCACGACATGCATTAAAAGTTAGAAAGACTTTCAATTCAAGTTTCAACTTAACTTTATGATACATGATTTAAAAGTTAGAAAGGCTTTCATGTTTTAACTTAACTTAAAACTAACAAACCAAGAATGTAATTTGGAAAGAAATCAGAGTAAATAATTAATTGACATAATCTTAAAATTATTGAAATGGTATTTGGATATTTGGGTAAATAATTAATTGAATATAATAACAATTTGGTTGTGGTCTTGTGGAAAAGCTGAATAAGAACTTTTGTAATTGTAATTATTTTATATCTCTAAGTTGTCTTTAATTTTTATCCAAAAATTAGTCAATCTTCTTAAAGATTCAAGTCTTTTGCATATCAACCTTTAATCCTAAAATTAGTCCATCCCATAGTGTTTGCATATTCAAAATCTAATTTTCTTATTATTATATTTTAATCTCATTTATAGTACTTTGGCATTAACTCTTCGAATAAGTGAAAGTTTTTAAGTTCATCTTAATAAAAAAAATACTCAACTTGTGCATTCTATTTCGAGATATTTATTAAAGGCAAGGATTTATGAAGATATGTCAATGGCGATAATCATATTCCAGAAGAAACAAGAATAAAGATAAAAATGAAGTTAAGGATGTTGAAGTCATGACTTGAATTTTTGGATTCTTTGAACCATCATCTTAAATCTTTGAATGATACTTCGATTTTATACTTAGCATGAATTTATTACTCTCCAATAGGAAAGTCTATCTATTTTGTGAATTTTACTTTAGTTTCATGAATCTTTACTTCTTTAGGCTTAATATAAAGAGTTAAAGACATTATTTATGCTGCATCGCCTCTTAAAGGACTTAGCGTTAACACTGCTAATTTTTTTGATGAAACTACTAAAGGATTAATTTATTGCAAAACTAATATCTTCATTTTTCATTACAGATAAATTGAAGGAAGTTCAACTACTCTTGATCAAACTGCTTCAGGAAGTATAATGATCTAGCTTAGGCTCATACTGCATTGATCTCAGGTATAAAGAATCATACAATTTGCTTGCTTTGTAACAAGCATTTGAAAAGTGGAGGAATTACCCGATTGAATAAGGATTTACCTGAGGTTAAATGAGATGTAGAACCTTGTAAAAAAGTAAGTCATGATTGAAGTGATAAATGAAAACATTGCTTGAAGAATATCAACATGAGAAAGATAGAAGGGAAATTTTAAATTTTGAAATTGGTAGTGGAAGTTCTTTTTCTAGCTTCCGTAGTGATTGTGGAAATGTTGAAGGTAGTAGTGCTAGTGATAGTGGTGGCAGTGGTACTGATAGTGTTCCATCCCAGACCTTTAAAGAAGTACTTGGACCTGATGTGAGGAAGAGAAGAAGGCAGCCTAGTTTGATTGCACCACGAACAACTCCTAGAGTACAACCTTCAATTCGTAGCGCAATGCAATCAAAAGATGCATCTCATAATGTCGATATGGCAGTAGCTAGATGGTGGTATGATACAAGTTCATCATTCAATGCTTCTTACTTTTATTATTATCAACCTATGATGGATGCAATAGCTTCTTATGGTTCGGAATACAAAGGTCCTTTAATTGATGACTTAAGAGGTAAACTTTTGAGTTATTATGTTTCTAAAATTATTAGTTATTTGGCAGAAAAATAGTGAATTGGGGTACTTATGGATGTTCAATCATGTGTGATGATTGGACAAATAGAAGATAAAAGCCTATCATTAATTTTTTAGTTTATTCTACAAATGACTCTATGTTTTTTAAATATATTGATGCATCTGATCTTATTAGGAATACTAAGACTTTGTTTGCGATATTTGATGAAGTTGTGAATGAAGTAGGGTCAGAAAACATTGTTCAGTTTATTACTGACAATGATTCCACTTATAAAGCGACAGAAAAAAGGTTACAAAATAAGTATAAATTTTTTTTAACTCACTTGTGTTACATATTGCATTGACCTAATGCTAGAGAATATAGGAAATCCTATATATTTTTCTCTTATTGATGACACTATGCAGAAAGCTAAAAAAGTGATCGAGTTCATTTATAATCGTGCATGGGTATTGAATTTAATAAGAAATGAATTTACCAATGGTAGAAATTTGCGTTGTCCTACTGTGACAAGATTTGCAACAAATTTCTTACCACTTTTTGTTATGATGAAAGAAGAGCTATGGTAAATGTTTACAAGTAATAAGTGAATTGCATCTCAGCATGTTAGGTCTAATGCTGGAGTGGAGGTTTGTAAAATTATACTAGAAGATAAAGAATTTTGGTCTCAATGCCAATTTATTATCTAAGTTTATGAGCCTTTAGTGAGGGTATTTCTCTTAGCTGATAGTAAAGAAAAGCCAACAATGAGTTTTTTTATACCATAGAGAGAGCGACGAAAGTAATCAAGACCGATTTAAAACATAGGTCTTCTATGTACGCACCATATCTTTCAATCATTAATGAGAGAAGAGAAAGATAACTTTCTTCTCCATTGCTTATAGCTGGGGCATTTTTAAATCTTAATGTCTATTTTAGAATGGATCTTACTAAGCAAGATGAAGTTAATAGAATGATGCTTTTAACTATTACAATAATTGTTGGCATTGACGCGATGTAAGATCTCTTAAGCTCACAAGTATAATGCCGATTGCTATTCAACAAAGAGAAAACCTTTCTCTAGGTAGTAGTTGTTTCCTTTTTCTTATTTGTTGAAAATTAATTATCACGTTATTTTATTTATAATGCTACTTTTGTTATTTTACGACTTATACTCAATAATTTATTCAATATTGGAGACGTATCAGGTCAGACCTAGCTTGAATTATACTAAAAAATATTTCACTCACCTTAAAGTTCGATTAGGCCTAAAACATTTGATCTAAATTTGAGCCCAATTAAACTTTAGACCGTTTCAAACTCGATTGGACCCAAAGTATTAAATCTAAACTCAATCTCGATTGAATTTTAACATACTCGAAAATAACTATTCATCAAATACAAAAATTATGTTATTTTGTATATGAAAAAAGTTTAGATTTCTCATTGAACTCTAGCTTTTAGGACCCAAATTTGAACCTACCTTGAAACTATTAAAAAAGATCTGAGCCTGGTCTCAAATTTAGCTAATTTGAATCGTACCCATTAATTTCGAGTTGAGTCCAACTTAGATACTTTTATCATCCCTATTTACACTCATTATACAAAACTTTAGAAATTAAGATCAACATTTTTAGCCCAATTCAAAATTGATCAATTTTTGGACCAAACGCAAGTTTAAGGAGTCAAATCAACATAATTTTTTAAATATAATTAATTAAAATAATAGCATTTTATTTGCAAATTTAAAAACCTAAAAAATTAAAATAATAAATTATTTATTATAATAAAATGGCATTATTTTAAACCAAACCAAAAATGATAAATTTAAGTATAATTTTGGATGACCCAATTCTTTAAATAAAAAACAAAATAAGACATTAACGTGATTTGGATAAATTAGAAACTAGGTGTTAAGCATACTATTTTTTTTCACTGATTTGTTATTATCTTTTAGTTTTTAATCAAATTACAAAGGTATTTTATTTAAACTTTTTGCATTTGGGAAATAATTAATTATACCTTAGGAGATTTCTGCTAATCCATCTGGATGTCTTGATGTGTCATTCTAAAGGTAAGCTCTTTTCAAATCATTACGTCTTTTTATGGAGTTGAATAGACTTAGACTATTCAACTATAATAGATTAGACAGTCTCTCTACCAAGTCATGATCGTGGAATTAAAATGTAAAGATGGTAAAGAATTTTCTTTTTTAACGTGTGGTGCATAAAAAAAGGTATAGAATAAATTGGAATATGCACTCTAAGTGTCCATATCAATGGGCCTAACCTGCTTCCATTTTTTGGGAGACACTATTTTAGCCTGCAACTGCAAATGGAGGTGTTAAGTTTGAGTAGTTGAAATCTAGGATTTAGGAGTGGCAGAATACGCGAGCTCATCAGTGATGTCGAGTTGTTTATGCGAAAGACACGATTTGGAATACAATCGTGTCACTTACAGTTTCTAAGAGTACGGATAAGCAAGAAGATAGACGATTTGGGGACACGAGCGTGACTGAGTTTGGGATCCTAAGTTGTATACACGACAAGTAGTCTTGTCTAAAAATTAATGTTTGATAAAATATAAATTTTAGGATGACAATAAAATTATGTCTAAGTTAGATTAAGTTTGGTGAAGAGACGAATCATATGTTTAATTCATAATCAACGAATTGCATTGCTATGTAGGGTCAACAATTTACTTTTTCGACCAACTTTTTTCTCTGATTGACATTTCGAATTTGGTAGTAATTAATGTTCACAAAGTGCAATTAATTAATAGCATGCTTATGATATGGAAAAAAGATCCCAAATTTATTGGACAATTTTGCCCTTTTTTATAAAATTGGACAACTATTAATTGCCTTTTTTGTTTTGAAATCAATTATTGGTTAAGTTACATAATTTGATCTACATAAAGATAATAAAAGTGATTAAATAAATGATATAGATTAACGGGTCAAAGTCTGGGTAGAATATGGATTTTAATTAATATGAACTAGACCCATATCGACCTTGTGATGGGAAAAACTATATTTAGGTTAAGGTCTCTTGCAGTTGCTCATATCAATCGTAAGCGTAAAAAATCTCTAACCCGTTAGAAGAGTTACTTATTGAGAAAACTGTAGAAATACCTAAATCATGTGTCAAGAAACACTTTCTATAAAGGTCTCGAAAATTTCGTGATCGTTTGGAGCTTGAAATTGACAACAAAATCAGAGATAGAACCAAAATTAGGTATTCCACAATGGTTCGTTTTTAAATTTTTCATGTTGGTTCTGAATACGTAATAAGGTTTGTAATACGTATTAAATAACTAGCTAATTATAAGTTTGGAAGAAGAAAAAAGCAACTAGTAGGTAGGTTAGCTAAATCTATAATTTGCTATATAAAGAGGCATAATTACTAAACTTAACTAATAGATATTTATAAAGAATCTGTCTTTTTTATTTTCCACATTGTAAATATGAAAAATTGGATTTTTTTATGTTTTTAAAACCAAAACGAGAGTTAAACCAATAAGATAACGTTTAAAAGGTTTAACTGGTATTAGATTATGTTAAAGATTAACTAAAATTAAAAATTTTGAAATATGATTGAAAAATATTGTCGTTATCTATTTAAGAATTTGGAGCTTAATTAAAAAATATTAAATAAAAATTAATTAATTAATTTTAGTTTATAAAAATTTATTAATTTATGAAAATTAACTGATTAATTAACAAATTGAACGTTTTTAGCAACAAGAGTTATTTAAGTAAATCGAACTGGAAAGTTAAAAAATTGAACCAGAAAGTTGAATGATTCAAACATTTAACGGTTAAGTGAAATTTTCAATATAATTAATTAGCGTAAAAATTAACAATTTTTTCTTAATTAGTTATTATTTTTAAGTTTTAACTCTTTAATTTCAATTTTAAACTCAAACACCTTTTCCAACAAAATTATAAACTCACACATTATAACAAATCTTTACTCTTAATAAATTATTATTTCAAGTTTTATCTCTTTAATTTTAATCATAATCTTAAGTACATTTTCAAAAAATTATAAACTTTAAGTTAGAAGTCCTCTTATATACTCCAAAATTATGTTATTATGGATGATAATGGACAAGTCCTAATCAGACCTGAGCTCTATCGGAAACCCGAATCTTATTGGACTCAACTCGGGACTCAAGATAGTAGATTCGAAACTGATGCGGCCTAGCTCGAGCTATTTTTATTTTTAATTAAAAATAAAAATGATGTCAGTTGCTTGCAAAAAGATACTTCCTCCTATTCAAAATAAGTGTCGTTTTAGAGGAATTTTAACTATTCAAAATAAGTGTTGTTTATGACTTTCTATGCATATTTATGATTTTACTTCTAAAATTACCTTTAATTTCTTTCACATCTTAATTACACATATTATATTTTCAAGACACTTTAACATGTAAGTAATAAAGGTATATTAGACATTTTATTAACTTTCGTAATAAGTATGCATTCCTCTAAAACGATACTATTTTAAATAAGAGGGAGTATTAATTTTGTAATAGGTTAATGTTATATCCTCTCAACTTTACGCATGTGTTAAACCGAAACCATACACTTGTCATCCTTAATATATTATTTAGATAGAACGGTCGGTGTGCGGTATATTTGAGACCAATCATCTTCTTGGGACGGCTTGATTTGAGGGGAAATTCTAGATCGATTAGGTCAACCATCATTGACCACTGTTTGTTTGCCACGTGTTTATCTTGAAAATGATGGACGGTGAAGAACCCTCCTCATCACGTAATTCTTGCCTCTTCAAGTAATTAACACCATTATCTACATTTAATGCCAACAAACAATAGCAATAATATTTAAAAAATCATATATGTAGGTAATGAATCTGGAGGAAGATATTTTAATTATTTATGTATGAACCCTAATAAAAAAAATTAAACCATCATTATTTATTTGTTTTATTATTTTAAAATATATTTATGAGATTGTTAGATGATCCAACAAGTAATAAAAGAAATTAATTCTTTAATTATTCATTAAACATATAATTAAGTAATAAAATTTCCTTATTTAAAAATAATTAAATATTATTAAAAATTCTAAAAATATTTGGTCACTAATTTGAAAACATAATTGCTTACTTTTCACTTTTACAACAATAACAATATTCAATAAGAATCCCGTTGAAATGCAAAAGTATGAGAAACAACAATATTCAATAAGAATCCCGTTGAAATGCAGAAGAATGAGAAAGTTTAGTAGCAAATAGCTTTACTTAAATCTATTACATCCATTTTAAGACTTTATATTTGACTAATTATTGGTAAAAAAAAAAATAGATAGTTGAGTTAAATTAGGATTTTTACATTGATACGTGAATGAGATAAGTAGAAACAACAAAAGTAGAAAAGTTGATTTCAAGGGCAATTTTTCACATAAATATATGAATGAGATAAGTTGGAACAGAGTAGGAACAACAGATGTGGAACAAGTAATCTGATTCTGAAAAATTAGGAATGAAATAGTTGATCGTAGTTATGATTTGTTGGTCAACGTTTAGGGTTTTTAAGTCCACAATTTTCCATGTTTTAGGAGGGGAAGTTCGTTTTTCGAAAACATAAAATAATTAAAAATGTAGATTAGGTAAAATAAAAAAACAATAAAATAAGTGTGAAATTTTGTCAAAAAAAAAGTGTGAAATATTGTGTAATATATGGCTAAAAATATGAATATTATAATTTACATGTTATCTATAATTACGTTATTATTTTTCGTAATTTTTTCTCAAACAAGATGTTTTAAGGTACAAAAGATTTTTATTTATCTTAGTTAAACTATTTCAAGATTTGGTCTATAAATAATTAAAATTTTAAATGTCACTTTTTAGGCTTTTTGACAGATTGAAAAAGGGAAAGAAATTACAGTTTTCGAGATTTTGACTTTTTCTGAATTTATATAGTGTTATTGAAAGAATAAAAAATAAAAAGTGCGATTAAAATGATTATTTATATTTTTGTAATTATAAATATATGTGTGACAGAAGAAAAAAGCTGAATGTATGTCCTTTACCAACTTTTGTCATGAAGCATATAATAATTGAACTTTGTACCATCAATTTGATTTTGGCTCCACATGAATCACGTGGTATATACTACACATAATAATTATAAATTTTAAATTAGATTAGTTGGATACTAATTTCCACACCAATTAAACCTAATACAAATTATTTATTTATTTGACTTCATGTTCATGGCAATTTAACATGTGTTACAATAGCTGGTAGGTGTTGAAAAAAATTCTAAGGTAGGAGGTTAGGAAGCATGCACATCGAGGTCCGATCTAAAGATTCTTTGAAAATTAGTGTATGATTTTTTATTTTTATAATCAATAAATCAAATTTTAAAATTATTTTTGATAAAATTTCGGGTAAAAAATTTAACCGTTTTAACCTTAAAAAAATTTGAATCGTTCAACTTTTCAGTTTTTTTTAACATTTCGGTTCAATAACAAAATTAACAATAATCTCATTGCACAAGACTCTCCGATTTGCGAAAGTTGAGGAAGGAGCATCAATTATACACAGCATTCCCTTCGTATTTTACAAACAGACTATTTCCGCGACTTGAATCTGTGACCTTTTTAGTCACAAAGGAGTAGCTTTTATTGTTAAAAATCAATCAATATATAAATTGATCGATTAATTTTTGTAAATTAATAAGTTCTTATAAACTAAATTAGATCAGTTAATTTTTATTTAACACTTTGTTTTTTAATTAAATTTCAAAATTTTCGACGAATAAGAACAATCTCTTTCAATCATACTTCAAATTCTTTAATTTTATTTAACTTTTAACTGATTTTATGATGACCTAATATCGGTTGAACCTTTTAAACCTTAAACTCTCTTGTTTTATTGGTTTAACTTCTCATATAATTTTTAAAACATTGATTATATTTCTTTTCTATTTTAAGTGAATTCGCATTACATAATATGTTTTATATTTTAAATATATTTCAAGTGAATATTAAAAATACTCACTTTTCAACTATCAAGTGCTTTTTTATGACTTGTTCTCAATCGGTTAACTATTCTTCATCATTCTCCATTTCTTCACTACTCTTCAACAATGTAAACACTCAATTTAACCATTTATTTGAAGTTTGATTATGTGATTAACCTTTATAATTCCAGTAATTGATACAATAATATAAAATAATGACAATCTTTTAAATTAAAATATGTAATTTTCCCCTTCAATCTAAATTTAGTTTTATTATTGAAATCTTGATTTAGTTTTATTATTGAAATCTTGATGTTAAAAAATTTTGGACATCAATATATATTTAAAATAAACGATAATATCTCTTTTTTTTTATCAGTAATTCGGAAATAACCTTTCTACTAGTTAGGGGTAAAGTTTCATAATACCGAACTTCCATAACATTTTAGTAAAATATTTGCTGAGTTTTTGCACATATAAGTATATCATAAAAATTGTAAAAGTCTTATTAATTCGACTAAATTAAAAGAGATTAACAAATATAATTATATTTAATTTAAACATATTCAAGTATATATTTATGTGTTAATTTTTTTGACCGTTTTAAAATTTATGTACATACATAAACTGAAATATAAAAATAAGAAAAATATTTATCCCACAATACGAGTAAACATAAACAAATAAAAAATTATGAAAAATATTTTTTCACCATATAGTAATTTAAACAATTCCACCAACAAATATAATATTATTTTTTATTTTTTTCTAATATTTTTTATTCTAGATTTGGGATATGATCAAAATTTAATTTTTAACATTGATAATTTAATATTAGTGATCAAAGTCAACCAAATCTAACATTTTTTCTTTCTAATTATATTATAATTATAACTATTATATTTGTTTAATTATATTGCCTCATTTGGTCAAACATTCAAAATTTCCCTCTTCACTGTATTCAATTTGTTTGACTCATTCCACTATCTTCATGACATTAATGAAAAACTACGATTGAAAATTCGTTCGACTAATTCAACCGTAAAAATTTTGAACCCTTTAATTTTTTAGTTTAGTTTTCAATTTTTCAGTTCGATTTATTTTAATAATTATTGTTATTTAAAATTAATTATTTTTATCAAACCATAAATCAATTAATTTTTATTTAATAATTATTTTAAATTAAATTTCAAATTCTTCGATGATAAGAAAAATGAAAGGTTTAATATCAGCTGAACCTTTTAAACCTTAAACTTGTTATCTTATAAATTTAACTTTCAACCCAATTTTTTTTTAAAAGTAACCCAATGATTTAATTTATTTTATTACATAATTAAATTAATTTACATACGTACAAAAAAGATTCAAACCTCGTAAACTCTACTAATTTGAATGTCTTTATTCATCATTGACTTAAAAACAATTTATTTATTAATTATTTCCTAAGTTACGGAAAGCAACTAAATGGTTTTTTTTAATTAATATAATGGAAATCCTTGTCTTTTGGTCGCCAGATTCACAAAGTCAAACTTTCTTATAGTCATTTTCATTTATTTACGAGACGATGAACTACCAACCATCACTTTTTTAAAATATTTTTGTATTTTAGTATTTAATTTAAAGTTTTATCTGCTTTGATACTTTTTTTATTACCTTACCTAGTTATTTTTGTTTAGCATATATATCCGCATTTATTTTAAATTTTGCAGTATTTTCACGACACATTACATAAGGTAAGATTATGTATTATCGGGTGTCTCTCTAAAAATTCAAGCGCGTGTTGATGTTGACGACAGACGACGACGACATGTATTAATATTTTATTGACATAATTGACAAATTATATGAATTATAATATTTATAAATATACATTATAAATATATAATTATTAATATTACATAAAATTTTAAAATCATATTAATAAATAAAATTATACAATCAATTTTAAAATTAAAAGATTAATTGTATAATTTTTAAAATTTGTTTAAATTTTGAGCATTAAGATAAAAATTACTAATTTTTAATTCGTTATACTTTTACTTATTATATAATATACCTAAATGGGAACATTTTTTCAGGCAAAAAAGGGAAATGAAAACATTTCTCAGACGTTGGATCAATCACCATGACGTCATGTATAGAATCCAAGGGACATATAATAAGCCACCTCCCCAGGGGAAAAAAACAAAAAAGTATTTGGCACTGGTTGTCCTTGAAATTACAGCTCTAACCCCGTGAGTGGTTCAAACTTCAAACCCCCTTTTCGTACAAATATCTTCGATTAAAATTAAAATCCAATAAACTTAAATTAATTAATTTTTCAGATCACTTTTTAATTCTTTGTTTGATTTATTTTAATATCTGTTAAAAATTAATTAGTTGGTAAATTTTTAAAAGCTAATTCATTTGTATAAATAAATAATTTTGTATTTAATAATTTTTAATTACAATTTAAATTAAAAACAATCTCTTTCAATTATATTTTAAATTCTTCCATTTTATTCCATCTTTAACTAATTTTCCAACTACATAATATCAATTAAATATTTTAAACTGTAAACCTCGTATTTTATTGTATATAATTTTGGGTTAATTATTAAAAAAAGCTCAAACTTTTGTCAAAATTTTAATTATAACATGAATTATAAAAATAACAATAAAATGCTCGAATATTCAATTTTTTCAACTCTAACCCAAATTTTAAAAAGTGACAATAAAATGCTTAAACTTTTAATTTTCTTTAATTATAGCCCGATGTTACTTGTTGTTTTCCTGATGCCCTCAGTTATTTATTTTCTATTTGTTCTTTTAACGCTTCAAATCGCATTACAATATGATGCATTAGTAAGCTTTTCGTTTTTAGTTCGTTCTCCTTATGCCTTTAGTGTAAGGATGTCGAGAGAAAAAATTTAAAACAAAGAAAAAAACTAAAATCAAAGAATAAAGTCGTCGGGACTGCGTAATCTGATTTAGGTCATTTTCAAACAACAACGTTTCATTAATCTTTATTTATTGTGTTAATTTTGACTGATGTGTATTAATAATTAAAATTTCTGAAACACACGGTAAGATACATCAGCAAACTTAATGAAAGCATTAACATTACGCTAAAATTGAATAAAATTGAAAGTTTAAATATTTTATTAATATTTTTAAAGTTTTAATTAAAATTAAAAATTAAAAAAATTAATTATTATTTTTAAAATTAGAGCTATAATTAAAAATTTTATAAAAATTTGACTTTTTTTAAAATAATTATGTCTATGATTTTCAAAACATTACGAAATATTTAAACATGTGTTGAGAATGTCCTTCGTGAGTGTGTGGAAGCACATCTCTTAGAGGGTAGTGGGTCCCACTTCCGACCGTGATGATGAGTTACCATAAGACCGTAATTTTTTACTTTTTGAGGGGTGAATAAGTGAATGTGGTTTTTTCAAAGGTTTGTTCTTTAATAGTCTTTTTGTCTTAATTAATTTGTGGGGATTTGGTATATATACAAACGTAGATTGTATTAGATTTCGTTTGAAAGAAAGGATTTTGTGTAAATTTAATTATTTTGGGTTTGAGTTTTGAACACAAAATTTTATCTTGATTCGATTTACCTGTAATTTTATTATGTTTATTTGATTAAAAGCTCTTATGTGTTGAACACTTTTCTTCTCTCTTTGTATAATTAAATTTTCCTTTAGCTTCTCTTTGTTGCTTTGCTTCCTCCCACATCAGTTTATTTGATTTGTTGATCTAATCTTTGGTGGTCGGTCTCTGGATCTTTCCCTTCAATGGCCACTAAAGATCCTAGAGAGAGAAAGTGTGGTGAGAGAAAGCTAAAGGAGAAAGTAAAGTGAGTCACTTGATAGTGAATTGTATCAGTAAATTTTTCTTCTTTTTTTTTTGCTTTTTCTTTGGATGGGTGATTGATAAAGTTTCAAACTTTTGGAATTATAAGCTTATTTTTTTTCCTGGGT
Source organism: Erythroxylum incrassatum (assembly GCA_026546855.1). Taxonomy (NCBI): domain Eukaryota; kingdom Viridiplantae; phylum Streptophyta; class Magnoliopsida; order Malpighiales; family Erythroxylaceae; genus Erythroxylum; species Erythroxylum incrassatum. The sequence goes on along the minus strand of JANVCL010000214.1, from coordinate 46,281,406 downwards.
TGGGTGGGTTTTTTTTTTCGATTATTGCAGTAAAGTTTGAGGCTTGTGGGTCGGCTTTGATTTGGTTGGATTTGATATGGGTGGGTGCTTTCCTTGTTTTGGATCATCTAACAAGGAGGGTAGTGGTAGTGGTGAAGTTGTTAAAGAGGTGACCAAGAAGGATTCGGTGAAAGAAGGTTCTGTTGCTCAGTCACACCATGTTGGGAGAGTTAACTCTGGTAAGTTTCCTTTTTCTTTTTTTTCTCATAACAATTCTTGGTGAATGATTTTGGGGATCTTTTTATGTTTCTCCTCTTTTTGATTGTGTGATTGATCGCTATTTGTGTTGAATTATGGGCTTTTTTGTGAGTATATCAGTACAGGATTGCTGGTATGTTCTGTTTTCTCTGCCTCTTTGATCTCGGTTCATTATGAAGTTTGAGGGTTTTAGCTTACCTTTTAGTTCTTATTTGATGGGTTGCTAGTTGTCGATTTCGTTATTGTTTGTGTTCTTTTGCTGATTGGTCTCTTGCCAAGTATCAGTTTGGAGATCTGCTCATCGTTTTTAGGTGAACTAGTTTGCTGATTATTACATTTCATATGGCCACCTTAAAATTTTCTCGATGGGGTTTCAGTTTTCTATGAACAGTGTGAAGTGGAGATTCTTTCTAGTCAAAATTGTATTGTTTTTTGAAATGGCTCACCTTAGAATGCAGAGAAATGTATAATGACTCAGTGAGGTAGTATCATTTGCTATGACCAATGAAAAGTGTAATAGTTCTGAAAAATGTTTACGTTCTGCTGCTTCTATGCAGTTTTTTAGAAACTTTTGGGTGCTGATAATTTTTTAATCTTAAGGAATACATCATTAGTTCTTTTTTCCCATGTCTATATCATCAAACTTTTTTACTTATTCAGAAAAATTGAAATCTCTGAGTGGTTCTGATCCCAAGAAGGAGCCATCAATACCTAAAGATGGATCAACAGCTAATATTGCAGCACAAACATTTACATTTCGGGAGCTAGCTGCAGCGACAAAGAACTTTAGACAAGATTGCCAGTTAGGTGAAGGGGGGTTTGGACGTGTTTACCAAGGTCGCTTGGAGAGTACCGGACAGGTAAGTTCTAACTGAATGAATTTCCTATTGTGTGCATTCATCCATGAATCTGAAACTAAGTTTCAATATTAATCACTTGGTACTTTTTACATGTTTATCAACTGTATCAAAACTAAACCATGCACCTTCTGAGTTGAAATTCCTTTTTAATGATAGTTTGTTATGGATGAGACTGTGTTTGCAGGTAGTTGCTGTAAAACAGCTTGACCGGAATGGCCTACAAGGAAATAGAGAATTTCTTGTAGAGGTTCTAATGCTCAGCCTGCTACACCATCCAAACCTTGTTAACTTGATTGGATATTGTGCCGATGGAGATCAACGCCTTCTTGTCTATGAGTTTATGCCATTGGGGTCATTGGAGGATCATTTACATGGTTAGCTTTTGCTGCCTCTTTTACTATTGTGCATGCTAAATACTAGACCTTAATGCTACAAGGTTCAAAATGATGTCATAATGCATCACTCTGGATTGTCACTTTGTTATGAACTCATATAAAGGCTTATGATTCTTCTCTTGCTGACAAGTTATCTACTTTTGCTAAAGTCTGCATAATTATATGTTCTATTCATATATTTTTGAAGAAAAAGCATGGGCATGGCTAGGTGATTAAAGCCTGACTTCGTGCTCATTAACATGGTTCCTTTTTATCTCATCATGCATGTAAATATCGTGCATTTGTGTGCTTAATTGATAACTCGATACTTTCGAAAACGTGTGTATGTCTTTGGATAAAGCTCTTGAAATTGACCTAAATGAGTTGCGTGACTCAGTGAGTTGGCAACTATGTAGTAGTCTAAAGCAGTGAGTCAGAGGGTTAGATTCTTTTAGAAAACAAGGATTTCAACATGCGCCTTTGTTGGTTGCAAGGTTGTGTCTTTGCTATTTCATGATCATCTTTCCTCTCTGGTCTAGATTGTGGGTTGCAAATTCGACCTCCAAGATTATGATACTTCAAAACTTTGCAAGGTTATCTCTTTTTAAAAAAGTTGTGAAATTTTATTTCATAAAGGAAAATTCATTTATGAATTAAGGCTATGGAGCAATCTTATCTAATTTTTGCATTCTCTAACTGTACATAGTAAAGGACCAGCTATACTTCTTGATTTTAAAGTAACATGATACAAAGCATGGATATGGATTCTGCTGGAAGGTAAGTATGAGATGCTGAAATTAATGATTGGGATGTTTATGCTTATAATCAAGATTTTAAGTACATGTTGAAATAAGTCGTTAGTGTTGCTTGTAGTTTTGTGGCCTCTCCACAAGAGAGGTTGACATAAACCAATGAGAGAGGTGTTTGATGCAAATGAAAGGCATTAGAGGGGTTGAGGAGGAGTAGAAGGGGAAGTTCAGCAATTGTAGTTAATGTAATGGTGTTATAAAAGAGTAGTTTGGCTCAATACCAGCAGTAAGATATAGCTTAATCATTCTCATAATATTACCAGTAAGACATAGCATTATTAGGTTATCGATTTTGTGAAGTATTTGTTGCAGTTGAATATGATGTGCTGGTGCTAGTTAGAACTTTTGGACCTTGACTGTTGATTTAGGCATTTTTTCCTGGATCATGTAAAGCAATTGCAGCTACCAGCTTAGAGGTGGAGATAAGGGTTTTGGGTGTTTTTGTAGTTCCACTAGTTAGAATTGAGTTCAGTATCCCGATACTAGTTTTATTCTTCCAAGACTTGTATCCCACAAAAATGAAGAAATGTTCCAAACTTTATTATACACTGCTATTGAATAGTTTATGGCATGCCACAGGATTGCCTAGAAGAAAATCAAATAGTAAGAGATGACATAAGTGCTTATTTTGGACTATTGTTCACCCCTAAATATATCCTTCTTTGGTGGGAACTCTGGTACCTTATTGATTCTTCTAATAATATCTCCTGTTTGATGGTTTATGATTATGGCCACATAAGAGTGGATATAACTTCCGTAAAATTATACCCGATACATGACTCGCGGGCACTATTATGGCTAGCATATCATGGAGGGTTTTTAAATTAATTGTGGCTAGCATATCATGGAGGGTTTTCAAATTAATTGTCCTTGTTAAGTGTTTGAGGGAGGCTTGTTAGACCATTGTTTGAGCATTGTGTTTGTCAAGAAGAATGATTATAAATCCTTGGAATATGCAACTAGATAACGTATCATGTCATATATTACCCTGGCTATCAAAGGCACTCCTTGGAAGTCTATGCATATAAGGAGGAGTTCTGGTGCTTTTCAGATAGTAAAACTGATAATAGATTGATTGATGAATGTGTTGACAAGAAGGTAGTGTTGCATTCTGGAGTTGATTAAATTTAACCTGTGTTGAAGATGCAACAAATGAGTGTAAGTCATTCTGGAAAGGATAAGTAGATAACTAATGTCATCAGGAGTTCAAGAAATTGTCTCTAGTTTGAACAGAATGTGAAAAGATGTTTCTTGCTGGTTATTCATGGGAATCGAGGTGGGATAAGAGTCTCTCTTAAGTCTGGTAATTAAATTGCAACAGTTGCTCTATTTAACGAGTCTACCATTAGTTGGCACAATACCGTGTTACTTCCTTATATATGCTCATAAAAATAGCTAAGGATTTTGAATATCTGTTGCTGATATTTGGTATGATTACTGTTACAAGTTGAAATGCAGAATTGTGTAAAACTACGTCGATTCAGTTGTATGTTAAGTTCTTTTAACCATTGCTGTTTGATTCGTTTTGTTGAACACTCTTGTGAATGTTTTTTTTGTCTTGTTTTCAGATCTTCCACCAAACAGAGAACCTCTGGACTGGAACACAAGGATGAAGATTGCAGCTGGTGCAGCTAAGGGGTTGGAATACTTGCACGACAAAGCTAATCCCCCGGTTATTTATCGGGATTTAAAGTCTTCTAACATCCTTCTTGATGAAGGTTTTCACCCCAAATTATCTGATTTCGGACTTGCAAAGCTCGGACCTGTTGGTGACAAAACTCATGTCTCAACTCGTGTTATGGGAACCTATGGTTACTGTGCTCCAGAGTATGCTATGACTGGCCAGCTTACTCTTAAGTCTGATGTTTATAGTTTTGGAGTCGTCTTTCTGGAGCTTATCACTGGGCGAAAAGCAATTGATAATGCGCGAACTCATGGAGAGCATAATCTTGTCGCTTGGGTAGGTGTTTCTCATGTTCTACAGCATGTAAAGCTCTTCAATCATTGTCATTTTCTTCTCTATTTACAAAATATAGCATGAAGAATAACATTTTCCTTTAGCATTAAATAGAAAAAGGTGTCTATCATTTTTCTCTCTAAATGGTTTTCAGGCAAGGCCACTTTTCAAAGATCGAAGAAAGTTCCCAAAAATGGCTGACCCACTACTTCAAGGCCGTTATCCAATGCGAGGACTATATCAAGCGCTTGCAGTTGCAGCAATGTGTTTACAAGAGCAAGCTGCTACAAGGCCTCTAATTGGTGATGTGGTGACCGCACTCACATATCTAGCTTCTCAAACCTACGACCCAAATCAGAGTAGCAGGATTGGACCGTCTACTCCTAGGAGCAGGGATGAACGGAGGAATATGGTAGATGGTGTAGATAGTCCAGATGGAAGACATGGCTCTCCTTCTACTTATAAAAATTCACCTGATTACAGAAAACGGGAATCGAGCAGTGGCACAGAACTAGTAAGAAATGAGACTGGTGGAGGATCTGGGAGGAAGTGGGGGCTCAGCCACTCGGAGCAACGGGGGGACGGACAACGAGAAAGTCCTGTAAATGGAAGCAGAACAAGGAACCGTGATTTAGATAGGGAGCGTGCAGTGGCAGAGGCAAAAGTATGGGGCGAGAACTTGAGAGAGAAAAAGAGAGCAAATGCAACGGGAAGCTTTGACGGCATGAATGAGTAAATCAACACCAAAAATAAGTTAGCTTTATGTGCCCTTTGGTCTTGTAGGAATTACATTTGGTATGTTTCTGAGAGTCAGGAGGAAGAAAGTGAAGTTGCAGATGCACCATCCTATAAAATGTCTTGGAACAAATGGAAATAAGACTTTCTGTAATCCAGCATTGACTCAGACAGATTGAGAAAGAAGGAAGGAGATTTCAAAGGAGGATTGAGTTGAGGAGAAGGGTATTATTTTGTTAGAATATGTAATCAGTACAGGAAGTCTGTGGGAAGATTGAGAAAAAAAAAGTTGAAAAAAGAGTTAAAAATTATGTCCAAATGGTGTATTATTTGGAGAAGTTAGTGAGTGGGCTTGGTGTGGGGGTGTTAGCAACTTGAACTTCTTCGATACGGTCTTTGGTGTATGGGATTTGAGTCAGTCAGTCATGTTTCGGCTTATACACAAAGTTTTCATCATATTTGTTCTGTTCCTGTTGTGTATTTATCGTACTATAAATAAATATTTCTGTGTAATCTAATTCCCCTTCTTTACTTTTTTAGTGTGTATATATATATATATATATAATTTCCAACCATGTCCTGATTTAAACTCCATAATGCTTGCACCACAAATTTTGAGTCTCAAGAGTGGATCGTTTCACTCGAAATTAACTAATCAAATAAAACATCCTTATGTCGATATAATCCAAACTCCAAGCAGGATCCAACAAGTAAAGTTTAGGCTATTCTTTCAGAGATGTCCGAAAGTCCTAACGCACTCTAGCTTAGGCCTTTAAGGTTTCATGTCCTACCCAGCTCCAGAATTTCAGTACTTTCGCTTTGCGATATAATCAAATTTTCCTACTTACCTGTGTTTATTTCTCCTCCATCCTTTATCCGAATTCTTCCAAATCTTTGATCTACCACTTTGACAATTTTATTCCCATACCCTGGAGATTAATTGTTCTTCCCATCTGTATCCTACAAATATTTCATGCTTTAACCACGTTATTTTAATGAGTAACATATCACAAAAGAAGATAGAACAGCCGTTGATAGTATTGACATATGATAATTGTTACAAAGTCTCAAATGATTTTCTTCTTATTCAGATAAGAAGAAAACATAGTCCTTTTTGCCTATAATCATAGCTTAGCTACTTAGCCTCCAAGGGGACAATCACAAGGTTGTGAAACCAGTGGTGGTTACCAGAATAAAAAGGATCCAAAAACTAATCACTAGGGAAGAGAATAATCATTAATTTTAACCCTATCTAAAAATCTTAGGGTTTAACTTCCATTACTTCCTTCTTTTTCCCTGCAAAAGGAAATCAAATCATCAGGTTCAGTCATTCATCGCCCTACAGAATATTTCAGCTATCTACAAGCCAATGTATAGCAGTAAGATAACTCACTGAGCTCACATAATCATCCATTGATAATTGCTTCCGCTTCTTAAGCAAATTAGGGCTCTCGGTTTGCTTTCCCATTGATCTTTTAGAAGGTGTCATGTTCTGAAACATAAATGAAAATGATAGATAGTTGAGTGCAGATTCTCATCACCATACCAATAATCCAAAGCCAAATATCCATTAACAAATGCATATAGAGAGAGGTTTTGCGAGGGAAAACATAATAACCTTAGCAAGCTTCTTCTCCTTACGAGCTTGTCTCTCCCTCTCATCATATTCTTGGTTTTCTTTCTCAACCAACCGAATAAGAGTATCACATCTCCTTGCAAGTTCTTGAGTTGTGCGGGACTTCACAAACCAATCAAAGCGAAACATGGGTGATGTGCGAAATGCTGCCTTAAGCTCGTCCCAATTCCCATACCCAAGCTTGTGAATCATGCAAATCTGTACAAGGGAGTCCAAATCATTATCCCAATATGAAACACAGAATGAGTGTTTCCAAAAAAGAAAACAAAACAAAACAAAAAGTACCATGAATCGATCACATTCTTCATTGTACAATTTCCCTTTGTTTTGACCATACTGGATCTTCAATTCAAGCCATGGGTTCTTGTAAC
>JANVCL010000214.1:46235072-46247418 GCA_026546855.1 Erythroxylum incrassatum | reverse complement strand
GTTATGAAAATCTATACTCAAACTATCAGGAGGACTATGCAATGTATACCTTCTTTAACCCCTTCCATCAATGACATATATTCCACTTTTGTTTTAGACAACAAAAATATTAGCTGAAATGTTACTACTGATCGTATAAGCAAATAGAGTGAAGATATAATATGTCAATTAGATAACCTTAAACCTAAGGCTGACGTTCTATCACTTTCAATACTAACACTCTAACCAGCACCAAATCGATCCTCTTCCTGAAACAATTGAATTTGTTATTAATTATTCAACTGCTTGCATTGCAACGGGAGTTTTGGAATAAGATTCTTGAGTTCGTGTGACTTGAAAAGAAGATCTTCAAGGGCATATACAATTTTAACCAGATGACAACTCACCAATGCTAGTAAGAAGAAAGGAGAGTACCGAATCTAATAAGAGCTCTCTGTTTCTCCTTATTGTAGGTTTTGATCTCCTCACTTAAAAATTCAAGCAAGGCATCTTTTCTAGTTTTCTGAATATGAACAATATGAACAATAGCTTTATCCGTGACGAATGAATCGTCCCTCTCCCTCCCTCCGGTGGAGATGTAAACAATAGACCCATTTACCAAACAAAAAAAAAACAAGAGACCCACATAACCAAGACCCAACAGATCTCCTCCATTTCTGAACCCAAGCAAGAAAACGAAAGAAGAAGACAATGTACAACAATTTTGTGCAACCAAAGGAGTGTCAAGCAACGAAGTAGCGTTTCATTTTCACCACAAAATGAAAAACTTACTCGACTGTGGAGACGATCTTGTTGGAGTAGAAGGGCAGCGTGCGACAGAGAACCGTAGAGAGACTGTCGAGAGAGGAGCGAATCTGTAGAGGTAGAAGGGCAGCGTGTGTGAGAGAGAACCAGACCTGATGACTGTCGAGAGAGGAGTGGGGTAATTTTGGGTTAAGCCTTCGTTTTTTATTTTCGGAGACACGGATAGGGGATGTTATCCTCCGATTTTCGGAGGTACAAAAAATTTTGTTTATGTCCACCAGCGTCGGATGACAAATTTCTGGGGGCAGCAACCAAACAGAGCACAGGACAGGATTTTAGTGTTCTATCTTCTGTCCCCAGCGGCAGGGACAGCAACCAAACGGGGGGTAAAAGCCATTGTCGGAGCTTGCAGCAGAAAATTTATGTTATAAATTAAACAACTTGTCATATTAAAAAAGCGAAAGCTTTTGATGTGGATGGCTAATCATTGAAATAAAATTTTAGAAAAGAGATTAACTTGATAAAATTCAATTGAATTTGATTTGATACGAAATTAATATATAAAATCTAAATTAATTAAACTTTACGTTAAATTCGAAAAGAATATCTTCTTAAACCGAATTAGTTTTTAAAAAATCAAATTAAACTTGAATAATCAATTTGTTTGATTCTAGCATCACCCATTATCTACTTTTTTCAATATTTTTGTACTAAAGGATCCTAATGTAAATTTTGAATTCGAGCTTTAAATAAAATTTTAATATAGTATTTTTTATTATCCATATAAATATAGAGAATTAGAAATAATAAAATATCATATATAAATATTTTATATTTATGGTCTCCACTTACTAAAAATCTAAGAATTATTGCATTCTCTTTAGACCTGTGTTTTGAAAATCGGACCGGACCGAGCGGTTCAACCGGTGATCGGTCGGCTATCCGGTCCGGTTCACCCCTAAAAATCAGTTCTTAATTAAACCAGTGAGAACCGGTCAAAATAGGTCAATTGACCGGTCGAACTGGACCGGTCTGACCACTGGTTCAATAATTTTTTGTATTTTTTAATATTATATATAATTAAATATAATTACTGCATAATTATAACGCCACACCGGTTTGACCGATGATTGAACCAGTTAAACCGATGACCAATAAAACCTTCAGTTCAATTATCAATCTGAGTTTTAAAACACTGCTTTAGATAGTAAACCATTTTGGAAGCTAAAGATTGAATGGTAATTAACTTTTGACCTTTAATAGGGTTCTTACCTAAAATTCAAGAACAAGAAAAGAGAGTTGGTAAATGTAACCCCAAAGTAAGGTTGACGGGTATGTGTCTACGGTCTACCTATATATATATATATATATTTTTAAAAATTGAAACGATTCGACCAATTTAAAAGTGAAAATTTTGAATTGACAAATTTTTTGATTCAATTGTTTAATTTGACTTATTTTAATAATTTGTATTATTAAAACCAACCGATTTGTTAATTAATTGATTAATTTTTATAAATTAATTAGTTTTTACAAATTAAAATAAACTGATTAGTTTTTATTTAGTAATCTCTTTTTTCAAATAAATTTAAAAAAAAAATTATAAATAAGGATAGTCTTTTTTAACTATTTTTAAAATTTTTAAAATTTATTTAATATGTAACCGAATTTATAAATATCTGATATCGATTTAATACATGTTGAGTCCGGTAAGAATACTCATTACTCAGTTCAAGTTCTGAGTCCGGTCAAATATAGTTTTTTTAGGCCTAATTTTCTATAAATGATCAGACTCAAAAGTGTTGTTGGTTATATAGTGAAACTGAAAGATTATTTATGTTGTGATTGTTACGATTTCGGTCATGTGATATATTTTTTCTGTCACTACTTTTCGGTATTGAGGTACAAACTTTTGAGTCGCTATCCCAAAATCTAATTGGCCTTACAGAAAGTTACCTGTAATACTCCTTTAAAGTACTTCGGATGTGTTGAGAAAGCCACGTCTAACCCTATTTATGTAAGTCCCACGTAGCTTCGCAAAATAAATGAATAAGATTTTACGAGATAAAATAAGACAGAGTAATATTAGACAGAAGATTTAAACATTTTTTATGCCCTCCTCTTGTCCAAGCTAGAAATATAGCTAATTATTATGTTAAATTTCAAATAATATCTTAACATTTTTTAAATAGCTTCGTTATGTTTTTATTGTTACTTATGATATTATTTTAATATTATAAAATGATCAACATAAATTATAATAAAGCAAAAACTTAATTCATATCTTATTCTAAAACTTAATCTTTGTCTTGTCGTATTCTTCGAATTGTTTCTGAAACCAAATCATCTCAATTATCGTAGTTGCACAAGTGTCTGACCTCTAACGATATTCACAAAACATGTCGAGAGAACTTTACAACTCTTACAAAAAGGGTAAAACAATAATTGCTAGTTTCATAAAATTTAAACCTATTTATAATAAATTTTGAACGTTTTAATAATTTAATTAAAATTATATTATATTTAGGTTTGGCAACGAAATAGGCAGGTTGGTTCTGACAAGGCTAAGCTTGACTCAATTTTTTGTTTAAACTTGGATTTTAACAGACATGACTTGAATTTTTTTTATTTTTAGATTAAAATAGATAATAACATTGTTTTATTTAAAATAACATTATTTTCTTATATATATTATTAGACTTTTCAATTATATAATAATAATATATTATATATATTATTATTTTCAATTTTTAGACTTTTCCTTAGGCTAGCCCAAAATTCGGGGACTTGTTGATTTCGAGCTATTTAATATATATTATTGAAATAATATTATAAATTTATTAAGATTTTTTGTGAAATTATTATCTTCTATACAGCAGGGACTTTTCTCTCGACTGAGTCCTTCACAAAACGATTAAACTGAGCCTCGAACCAGTGGGAAGCAGAGAAAAAGTCAACAACTAAATATGATTGATTCTTCACGCACATAACAAAGCTAGAAGTAGAAGAAACGCAGGCTGATATAATTTATACATTCTGACATATGCATTGTCTTCACTTTGATCTCTTAAGGAGTGTCAGAGTAGTAAGAACAACGATCAAGAGGAACATTACGGTACCAAGCACTGAGAGCACTGCAGCCGTCACCACTTGGCCGCAGAATCTGCCAAAGATGTTGCACACCTTGGTCCACCCGACGTGCGAATTGCCCTTGTACGCCATAAGACCTATGGCCGCGGCGGCTCCGTCGGCGGAGAAGAGCACCGCCACTATCAACAAGTCAAGTATGGCAATAAGTGGTACCCACCACCCTTTCTTTCTTTTCAGGGTGATGATTGTGGAAAGTGCTGCATATGAACTCGCGACTGCATTTGCCACCAGCAAGTAACTAACCATGTACCAATTTTGCATGTTAGTTTCTTTTTCTTGAGTCTTCAATTTAATTAATTTAACTAAACTTTTCATCCGAAAATTTAAATTAATTCTATCTTAATCATATTTAGATTCAAATATTTAGACTCAAAATTTCATTTTTTTAAGTGTTCAATTATATAATTTGTAACATTTTAAAAACCGGATTAAAAGTTAAACTCGTAAAACTAGAGTTTTATAACATTTAAGCAATATTAAACTGTCAAATTAGATAAAAATTGAATAAAATTAAAATTTTTAAAAATAATTGTAAAAATATCTTTATTTATCAAAAATCTTAAATTTAAATTTAAAATTAGGCTATTAAATAAAAATAATAATTTTTTAATTTATAAATTTTGATTAATTTACAAAAATGACTAATTAATTAATAAATTGATTATTTTTAATATCAAAATTATTATATTAAATTAAATTAAAACAAAAAGTAAAAAATTAAATTAAAAAATTAATGACAGTTAAATCGAAATGTTACAAAGATACATTTCTTATACAAATTTATGCATTAAAGGATACAAAGTTTTGAAACTCGGACCGAACATCAAACCGGATGTCTTACTGGTCACCTCTTTAACCGATTCAACTACCAATCGAACCGGTATGACGTCATAATTATGTAATAATTATATTTAATTATATATAATATTAGTAATATTAAAAAATAAAAAATATACCAAATAATATAAAAATATTAAACCATCGGTCAATTGACCTAATTAAATATTATTTAGTATGTTAATTGACCGGTTCTCACTGGTTCAATTAAGAATCGATTTTTAAGAATCACGCGGACTGAATAGCCGACCAACCACTGATCAAACCGGCCGATTCGATGTGGTTTGAAAACAATGAAAGGGGCTAATCAAATAAGTTTCAGTCAACCGTCTGAACTTCAGTCAATTGCTAACATCAGCATGACCTAAACATATCAAAATGAAAACAGTAGTACGTCATCATACTAGACTTTTCTTACATGTTGCCCATGCACGTACACGATTGTTTGACCTTGGTGTTCTGGACAGCTATGGCTTATTATAAATATCTTGAAATCTATGTGTTGGAGACTAGGAGTAGTGTTGGCAATCCATCTTTGTCTAGGCTAATCAGATTTAAAGATGTTTGTTTTCCGAGAAACTGAAATGGTTAAATGGTAAGACATAGTCAGTAGACAGACGGGTTAAGAAGAAGAACTTACACAAAAGCGGACAAGTAATGCCATTTAGCAACAGTCGGCGTATCCATGATAACCTTGGTCTGCTTATCAAGTCCAAGAACTATAGCACATGCGAGTGTCAGTGCAAAGGCCAAAACTCTTAGCAACGCATCAACCGTACTCCTATGACCTCTCCCCATCACAACTCCACTCGCTACACCACCTTTGTTCTGGTTCTCCATGCCTGAAACAAAACCCAGAAAAGTAAAAAGAGAAAGACTTGGAGATATGGGGGGATAAGAGAAGATGACTGGAGATGAGTTTAAATAGACGAAGAAACAAGTTGGATGGTTGTTGCCTGTTGGTCAGGGATAAAATGTGAAAGGACTGTAAAGAATTGGCCTTGTTAGGAGTCTGCAGACGGTCCAGATTCCATAACATCAGGGTCGTGTCATATCTTTGAGCAATTAATGCGAAGAAGGATTACGTGTGAACCCTATCTCTGATGTGCACAAATTATTTCGCAATTATTAATCAAAATATAAATTTATATGCGAATTAATTCAATAATATTTATATAATAATTTAACTTAATTTTTAAATTTAATGTTATTAATTAAATTTAACTTAAGTTATAATTGAATTTGTTTTTATTTAATTTTTATTTATTCGTATAATTTATTTAGAAACAATCAATCTATTAATTAAAAATAAAATTCGGTAATACTGAATTTCTCTAAATCTTGCATTTTAGAGAGATTTTGACTAAGAATTATTGCTGTTGCTCTTATTTTAAATTATAATTGAATTAAAATTAATTAAATCAAGTTCAGTTTAAGAGTTAAATTTAATTATATTAATAACGTTTAATATAATTTAAAAATGATAAATATTTTTATGAAATTTTAAAAATTTTAAAATTCTTAAATAAAAATCATTTACTTAAAATTAATTTTATCCCATTTAGAACGTAAAATAAACAATAGAAATTTATAAAATCATCAAGTGTATCAGAAACCGGTGGACGTGAGGAAGCCTCGGGCACAGCCACTCACATTGCTATTAACAAGAATCTATGTTATCTTTTTCCTGTAACGATCAAGATAGCAGACAGAGGACATTAAATCCTCAAATTTTCTAGCTTGACGTAGCCAAACAAATAGTAAAAAAAAACACTTAAATCAGTATTCACCAGTATTTTAAAATTTATCACGTTCGATGATTTATCAGTAAAAATTTTAAATTCATTAATTTTTTAGTTAATTAAAAAATTATTGTTAAAAATCGATTTGCTTATTAATTGTTTAGTTATTTTATAAAATAATTAATTTTTATAAATTATAATTAATTAATTAAATTTTAGATAACAATCTTTTTTAATTAAGCTTTAAATTTTTACGATGAATATGAACTATTTTTAATCATTTTTTAAATTATTCAAATTTATTTAATCTTTAATTGATTTTATAACGATCTAATATCAGATGAACATTAAAACGTTTATCTTATTTCGTTGATGAAAATATTAGTTTTAATATAACGTTTACTTATTTTTAAAGGCAATGTTTTATTGTCAAAAACAAGTCGTTGAACAGTTATTAAACTGCTATAAAATAATATATAATAAAAATTAAACAAAATTAAAAACTTAAAATATTATCGAAAACAAAAATACCCTCTGCATAAGTTTAATTTTAAAAGAAAATATAAAAAACTAACTAATGTATTTTAATTTATAAAATTTGATTAATTTATAAAATTAATTTGACTTTAAACGGTCAAATTATTTCAATATTTTAATTATTAGTATTCAGTTCACACTTGGCTGCAATTTTAACAATATTTTATTTGTTCATATTGAATCGATGTCGACCTTCACACATTGTGGGAATTCCATTTCCAGCTATCGCATGACTTGCTCAGGTCACTGGCCTGATTTTTGACTGTTCAGATAATAAATTTATTAAACAGAAAATCCCTTTTTCTTCATCTAAAATTAATTAGGAAGTGAATAAAAAAATGTAAAAGTGATAGTATCAAAGAATTAATATATTCATTTATTTATTTTATAACATATATAAGAGAAATAAGTTTGAATCGTTTAAATTTAATTGAAATTTGATTTGATTTAATTTAATTTATAAAATAATTAAATAAAATGATATTAGTTTTATTAAAATTTGATTTCTAATTGTATCACATCAAAAAAAGTTGTTATTTATGTTATTGGAATGTGACAATTCAAAACCAATAAATAGTAAACAAATGTTTTTAAAAAATTAAGTAAAATTAAATAACTTTTGTAGTTAAATCTTAGACTTTGGCTGCTCAGGCAGGTCAACTCGAGACGCAATTATTCTAAATAAAACATTCTAACTTATGCGTCGACTTATTGAAAATACCTAAATTTTGACTCACGAGTTAATATATTTTTATCCTTAATTTCAATTTAATTTATACCTAAATTTTGACCATTCAGTCAACCTATTGATATCCTTAATATCAATCTAATTTAGTATTGGAATTTCATCAACAATCAACTAACAAACTAAAATATGACATTTTATTTAATTTTATAATATTAACTACAAATTTAAAAATATTATTAAAATATCTTAATTTTCAATTTAAATCAGATTAATATTTTTACTATCAAATATTATATTTGTGTTATGTATAATTTTTATTATTTAATAAATAATAAATATTAAATACTTCAAAATAATTATAAAGTAAAACATACAAAAAATTGTATAATTATTTTAAGGTTTTTGATAAATATAAATTGTGCTAATCACGTTACAAAATTATTTTAAGGTTTTTAATACTAATTTTTAAATTTGAACTATTATTATAAAATTTGAGTAAATTTTAATTTTGTAAAGAAAATTTTATAATCTTTAAATAATTTTTATGCAGTTAATAAATCATAAAATAAGTAAAAAAAGATTCTTACGTAATTTGTGGACAGAAACTTAAGGTTTGTATCTATCGTTGTTGTGTTGGAACGATGGAGAATCAGAAACAAACAAAACATTAAAAGCCGCTGTCGGAGCTCGAAGCAGACAGACCCCATGAATATTCTCGTGATCGGAGCCGTTAAGTCTGGGTAAAACCTAATTGGTACTTGAAATTCTGGATATAAGTCAATTTATTATAATTATACTTCATGGCATCGTTGGACTTTGAATTATGATTAGTTAACCTCTAAGTTTTATGTTATTAATTAAACAACTTAACATAATAAAAAGCCAAAGCTTTTGATGTGGATGGCTAATTATTGACATTAAATTTTTAAAAAGAGACTAATTTGATAAAATTTAATTGAATTTGATCTGATATTAATATGTATAATCTAAATTAATTAAATTTTACGTTAAAATCGAAAAAAATAATTTCTTAAACTGACTTAATTTTTAAAAAATCAAATCAAACTTGAATAATCAGTCTATTTAATTCGAGTATCACCCCTTATTTACTTTTTTCAATATTTTGGCACTAAAAAATACTATTATAAAATTTGAATTCGAGTTTTAAATAATTTTTTAATATAGTATTTTTTATCATCTATATAAATATAGAGAACTAGAAATAATAAAATATCATATCTAAATATTTTCTATTTATGGTCTCCACTTACTAAAAATCTAAGAATTATTGGATTCTCTTTAGATAGTAGCTAAAGATTGAACGGTGATTAACTTTTGACCCTTAGGAGGATTCTTACCTAAAATTCAAGAACAAGAAAAGAGAGTAGGTAAATGTCACCCTTACGTTGATGTGTCTATATATATATATTTCTTTCTACTATATTATACATTTATTTAAAATTTGAAACGGTTCGGTCAGTTTAAAAGTGAAAAACTTGAATTGACTAATTTTTTGGACTAGTTTGATTTATTTTAATAAATTTTGTTGTTAAAAACCAACCAATTTGTTAATTAATTAATCATTTTTTGTAAATTAATTAGTTTTTACAAACTAAAATAAGTTGATTAGTTTTTATTTAGTGATTTCTTTCTCAAATAAATTTTAAAATTTTCGATAGGTAAGAATAATCTTCTCCAACTATTTTTTAAAATTTTAATTTTATTTAATCTTTAACAGATTTTATAAATGTTTAATATCAGTTTGACTTTCAGTCTAATTTTTAAAACATTGAAATCTTTGGAATTTGTAATTTGTAGATCGGATGTATTTACCATTCTACGATTTCCAATATGGTTGAAAAAAAGTAACAGAAAATGATTTTTTCTAGCTAGTGATTTCTTAATTTTATTGACAATTTTGAATTAAAGTTCCATTAGGTCAAAGTACAATGAATTGTAAAGTATAGCATTGAAAATGCACCTAGCTTCAAAAGTTATTTTTTGAATTTTAAATTATATTAAATAAAAATAATTGGAATTAAAATTTAATTAATTTATATTTTACTAATCTAGGAAATTGGATTCAAATTGTATATATTATATGCTCGAAAATAGCCTCTTTATTTAGATTAGAGTAAAACTATGTACTATCAAATTTTCATAAATTTTACGTTAGTGCGAGAATTAATTGGATGATGATGATTGTATATATTATGCGTATTTTTTAAAATTTTTATTATAATTTTGATTTTTTATAAATAGTTTCAAAATTGTTTTTTTATTATGTTTATAATTCTATTTTGGATAAAATTAGGTAATTTTGGGGCCTCTAATCATGTTTTTGTGAACCTAGTTGATGTGATTGAGGTGGAAATAGGCAAGATAAGCTCTCATGACGTGGATTTGCATTTGGACATGTACTAAGGCTCCACCAAAAGTTTAAGGCTACGTTTCCCACACGCATGAAGAAAGAAATTGAAAGAGAAAAAAACAAAAAGATAGATATTGGATGAAATATATTATGAAAAGGTTAAAAATATAATGCAAAAATGGCACAATCAATCCCTTTTAGTCAACAAAAAATAAAATAAAATAAAAGAACGTACGAACCAATTAAAATAATAACATCATTCAAAATTGATAATTGAATTATTATAATTAATCTTATATTGAAGATCGTGAAATTAATTTTTTATTCTTAAATATTTTTAAAATTTATAATAATTTTTATTCTTCATTGTTTTAAAACCCGAATCGAAAGTTAAACAGGTAAGACAGAAAGTTTAAGATTTAACTGATATTAGACCGTCACAAAATTAGCTAAAAATTAAATAATTTGAAATATTATTGAAAGAAACTTTTTTACGTATCGAAAAAATTTGAAGTTTAATTAAAAAATTATTAAGTTAAAAATAATTGATTTATTTTAGTGTATAAAAAATTATTAATTTATAAAAATTAACATTTTAATTAATAAATTTGTCAGTTTTTAACAACAAAAATTATTAAAGTAAAAGTTAAAAATAGAACATAAAACATTAAAAAGTTCAAAATGTTTGTAATTAAATCAGTTAGAGTTTTTTTAATCATTAGTCTAATTTAATAAAATTCATTTCTCAAGCTACCCTAAATGTTTGTAATTCAAATGTACGACTTATTTAGATAAATTACTAATTATTATATACACAAAATTATAATAAGAATTAATTTTGAATTACATTGTCCGTTTAAAAGCATTAAATTTTACTTCAAGTATTTTGAAGTCAAATTAAATTATTTAATACACATATTACTATTTAACTTAACCCAAAAAAAGTTATTAATATAATTTAAGAGTTTGATTCGAATCGTATTATTCTTTTAATTATTCATGTTTTCGTTCACATCACATAGTGTAAATATCATTTTCTTCAATCTTTAATATGTAATAAGCTAAGAGTTAAAGTAAGTATAATTTAATGGATTTTAATATTTTATAAAAAGATTCCAATTTATTAAAAATTAAATTATACTATCTACTAAATTAGATCGAAAGTTAAACTAGTAAAACAGGAGATTTAAGGTTTAAAAGATTCAACCGAAATTAGATCGTCATAAAACTAGTTAAAGATTAAATTAAATTAAATCATTTACAATATGATTGAAAGAGATTATTTTTATTTATCGAAAAATTTGAAGTTTAATTGAAAAATATTGTTAAATGAAAATTATTTGTTTTATTTTGTTTTACAAAAATTAATTAGTTTACAAAAATTAACCGATTAGTTAATAAATTGATCATTAATAACAAAAGTTATTAAAGTAAATCAATAGAAAAAGTTGAAAACCAAACATAAAAACTGAAAAATTCAAGATTTTTACGGTTAAATCAATTAAATTTTTTAATCATTTATCTAATTTAACAAAATTCATTTATTGAGCTACCTTGTTATAATAACCCAAAAAATTAAATAATTTTTATCTAAATAATTTTTCACTATATTATATTATAAATCCTTTTATCTTTTTTAAATAATAATTTTCTTTTCTAATATTATATTTATTTCAATTTCATAATAAATCATTCAATTCTATTATAAATTCCTTTATAAATATTTACGTCCACCTAACCATATCCTAATTCTCTGCGTGTTTTTGTCAACTTTTCAAGAATCGTATATAATGTTGGTGGAGATACGGCAGATAACTACAGGGTGTTACGACTTGTCGTCTCCTTGAAAATGGGAACAGGATGGAGAAACAGTTGACTCCTGCGATAACATTAATGTTGTTCTTTTCTTGCAAGTAATGTATGTAATAATGTAAATATTAAGTTACTTAAAAGATATGCATCTCTAGGGCCGGCATTACAAGTTGTACTGATATTTTTTTAATCAGTATATATCTGTATGCCAACTAATACATTGTTCATTAAGTGATCAATTAATTAAATATTTATTAATTAGGGAGTTATGATTTTTTAAATATAATTTGTTTAAAAAATTACAGATAAAATCTAAAATTAAATAACATTATGTATGAGCTGTAACATTCCAACCCCGATTGGAAGGGTAAAATAGTACATTGGCATCGGATGAGATTGATTGGGACTAGTTAGGAATTTCCATGCATACTGGTAGTTATGAATAGTGAATTTTTGCACATGAAA
>JANVCL010000214.1:46186063-46234972 GCA_026546855.1 Erythroxylum incrassatum | reverse complement strand
AAATAAATATGAGGTTATAAATAATATTTTTAAATTATTTATTTTAAAAATAAAATATTTTTATTAATACTTCATTGATAAATATGATATAAAATATTCAAATAAATTTAAATAAAAAATTATTTTAAGTTTTATTTAATTTATAATTATTATTAGTAATAAAAAAATTTATTTTAATTTTAAAAACAAAAATTAAAAATTGACAATAATTATATAAATTGAAGTAAATAAAATAAATAATTAAAAAACTTTGAAAAAAAGAGGGGGGAAGGAGAGGCGGGAGGGAGAATTTAAATATTTTTGAAAATTTTACAAAAAAGTCTCCTTATTTTTTAAAATTTTCGGTACTTGCCGGTATAATCCAAAACTGATCGATATTTAAACCCGATATAATCAACTCTTTATTTCGTACCAATTTTGGTCCACTACAATATGTACCAATCGGTATGAAAGAGTATCCTAATCCTTGAGTAAAATGAATAATTTTTACAACATAAAAAGGATGTAATTATGCACTATTTGTTCAATGACATAATTATAAATTATCAATAAACAATAAAAAATAACGGATTTGATCATACCAAAATGAAAAAAAAGCAAGACAACATCACCTTCCATGACTTCACTAAGATTTCACCATAACTAACCTGTTTTTTCGAACCAAATTTAGGGGGTGGTTAGTTTGTACGAGGGAATGATAATAGGAATGAGAATAAATATAGTGAAGAATGGAAATAAATATTATTATTATAATTATGATGGTTGGTTAAGAGGAAAGAATAATTACCATTACCATTACCATTGACAGTGATTGATTTGTAAAAAATAATATAATTAATTAATTACAATATAATTACAATATTGTAATTAATTAACTAGAGTATTTTAATTAATCAATGACTTATATTTCAATTAATTATATTGTAACTAATTTTTTTATTTTTAATTAATTATAATGTAATTAGTTATAATCTTTTAATTAATTAATAAAAATATTTTAATTAATTAGTAGTATTATTTTAATTAATGAATAATAATATTTTAAATAATTATAATGTAATTAATTAATAGTAATATTTTAATTTATTATATTTTATTTTAATTAAATAATTAATTAAAATATTTTAATTAATGAATAATTATATTTTAATTAGTTATCTTTTAATAATTAATAATATTTTAATTAATTAATTACAATATTTAAATTAATGAATAAATTATATGTTAACTAATTATAGTAATTAATTATTTATTTTATTTTATTTTAATTAATTAGTAAAATGAGTCTCTACTAATGAATGATTTTCATTCCTCTACTAAATGGGAGGTATGGAGGATTCCCCTAAAGTGGGATATCAAACCATTACCCTTATAATCATAATTAACAACCAACTACTCACTTTTCATTCCATATCCATTAACTCCTTCTCAAATCCATCAATCAAGCACCCCTTAAATTTTTTTGTTGATTTGAGTTGGATTCCAATACCATAGTCAAACTATCACATTAAGAATGCAATAACTCCGCCTTATTTTCTGGTTGGCATGCCATTTTCATAATAATTTGCATGCCAAACATCATCAAAGCTTGTTAATATTTGTACGGTAATGCTATAAACTAATCTTAGAGGTTTAACACTAACTATGCCTTAAAACTGCTAAAATCTTGACTCCTCACAACCAAAACCTCAAAGTCACATCAAAGCTTATTTTCTCCCCCAAAAGCTGAAACTATATGATAATCTTCTAAATAATTATTAATGTAATTCAATATGAGAAAAGGGATTATGATATTTTCATAATAATAAATGATTAAACCATAAATAACTCTATACTATTTAAAGTTTCCATCGGTAGTAACTAAGTGCCTGTTTAGATGAACTTTTGGAAGGTTAAAAAGCACTTGTCTTCATCACAAAAATCTTTTTTTTTCCAGATAGATGCTTGGCTGTAAAATAAAAAAGCATTTCTTTGATAGGTATGATTTTTTTGACAACCAAAATATAACATTTTAAGAAGCTTAAATTTAGAGCTTCTAAAAAAACGTTTTTTCAAGTAGATTTTTCAGCTCAATTAATGAGTTTATTTTTTAATCCCTTTTGTCCTTAAATTTTACACATAATTCTCACAATACTTACAAACTCATCTTCTCGTTTATTAGGTATTTAACTATTTACTCAACTTGAATATTTATTTTAAAATTTATATAACATTATTTGGCTTTTTTATGTTTTAATATTTATTTTCGATATTAGTTTACTTACATTATAATCTATATACAAGATTTGGTTAGATATATTTTCATTTATGTTTCATATGGTTTAAAATTACATAATAATTAATATATTGTGCTTTACATATTGTTTAATATGCTTTAAATAATATTTATATTCATTTATAATTTTTATTATAAAATAAAATATAGTTAAAATTAAAAATGTCTTTATTTTAATGTTGTCAAACAGTGTATGTATTGTATGAAACTTTTTCAAAAAACTCTTTTTTAAATGATAGTAAAACACTCAACTGATTTTTTAGAAAAAATTATTCTAAAAAAAGATCTACAAAAAAACCTGTACTGACAAAAACTCTACTGATATAAACCCAACCAAATATAGGCTAAACATGCCAATAGAAAGCAATGCTTTTTTCGTTCAACATCAACGGATTCAGTCACAAATAAAATTAAAGTTGATCGATTTTTGGACCAAACTCAAAATTAAAATTTTAAAAATTTAAAATTTAAATTTAAAAGGCCAATTAATCATCCAAACTCCAATAAAAAAATTTGGAAGGAGCCTAAAATTTGAGTCAGGCTTGAACCATTGTGAATACGAGAAAACCCAAGTTTAGGCAATGTGCAAGAAAGAGATTCCATAAATGGGATCGGCCTCTTAAGATTGTTAAATTTCCCGATTGTATTGAACTCAGAATCAGCCTAGCCCAACCCATGGAAATGGGCCATCAACAAGTACAAATACAAGCCAGCTACTGTCATGCATCGTACAAGAAAAGAGAGGTAAGCCTAATAAGTTCAATGGGGATCAGATTGTGGTCTAAACACTTCTTACGAGTTAGAAAGATGTTTGAAGAAAATCCAAAGGCAAATATCATATGAAGTTTAGTCCAGAATGCAAACAGTTTTCGCAAAAATAAGTAAATGGATATGTGATTCCATTGGTGGAGCAAAACCTCCCCAAATTACTCCAAGTCTAAGTAGCTGTAGGTAAGGATGAGAATGCACCAAAATTAAAATTTGCCCGTTTGCTTATTTAGGTCAAGCAAGATCAACCTCAATAATAGTTTTCTTTTTGCTCAAAACATGTGATATGTTATTGTACATATTATTTATGCATACACTCAATAGATAACAACCATGCCAAAACATGTCATATGTTATACCAAAGTTGGCATAACAAATAAAAATCAGCAGAGGAAAATGAGAGAGAAACAGCTTCGATACAATAATAGCAGTAGATGACATGTCGAAGTGATGAGAGAGCAAAAACAATACAGAACAAACAAAATAGACATCGCATCGCAACTACTTCCAAGGAGCATACACATATCGACTTTGCCCCGCCTTAACCAAAGACCAATCCCTATTATTAACTTGGGGAAGAAAAATAGACATTTTTCTCACCCTCCCAGCATTTCTTCATTTACCCATCTTAGACCTGATACAAAACTTAAATGTTGATATTCTTCTTTCCAGATACAAACATGAGTAAACACGATACAACAAATCTAGGTGAAGCAGCAATCATTAGAGGTCTTACTTCTCATATTGTCATTTGATCCCTTCACATGTGCTCCACTGCCTCTTCTTCTTCGTCCTCGTACTCACCCTCCTCATCAGCAGTAGCATCCTGATATTGTTGGTACTCGGAAACCAGATCATTCATGTTGCTTTCAGCTTCAGTGAACTCCATTTCATCCATCCCCTCACCTGTATACCAGTGCAAGAAAGCCTTTCTCCTAAACATGGCGGTGAATTGTTCACTCACTCTCCTGAACATTTCCTGTATGGAGGTTGAGTTCCCAATGAAGGTAGATGCCATGGACAGGCCCTTTGGAGGAATGTCACAGACACTGGATTTTACATTGTTTGGAATCCACTCCACAAAGTATGAAGAGTTTTTGTTCTGGACATTGATCATTTGCTCGTCAACTTCCTTGGTGCTCATCTTGCCTCGGAACATGGCAGATGCTGTCAGGTAGCGCCCATGCCTTGGATCAGCAGCACACATCATGTTCTTGGCATCCCACATTTGTTGGGTCAATTCAGGGACGGTCAGAGCACGATATTGTTGAGAGCCACGAGAGGTCAAGGGGGCAAAACCAACCATGAAGAAGTGGAGACGAGGGAAGGGGATGAGATTCACAGCAAGCTTTCTGAGATCTGAGTTGAGCTGACCTGGGAACCTGAGGCAGCAAGTGACTCCACTCATGGTTGCAGAGATCAAGTGATTCAGGTCACCAACTGCAGTAAAACCATGTATATCAGTTTCTACATTGCAACAATTATCCAACATAATGACTAAGGTAGTACAGTAAAATCATTGATGATCTGAAATTATACAAAGCCAACATCAGAATGATGATTAAGCATTGAAATGGAGAAACCATCTCCACTTCTCTTCAAGAATTATAATGTCAATTACTGACCGATTATACAAAACTTTAGACATAGATTTCAGTCATGCCCGCAAGTGAATTGTTAAACAGTGTTCAATGCACTAAGAAGCTGATTTAGGAACAATTAATGAAGTGGTTGAGGATATGCCAGTGTGACATGGACAACATTGTTTTGAACACCAATGTTAACCAGATATTTTAAGCCAACAGATTCAAAAGCTAGGCAATTCAGAGCTACTTACAGCTGGGAGTAGTCAGTTTTAAAGTCCTGAAGCATATATCATATAAAGCTTCATTATCCAAGACCATGCACTCATCTGCATTTTCAACAAGCTGATGAACAGAAAGAGTTGCATTATAAGGTTCAACCACTGTGTCTGAGACCTTTGGGGATGGGAACACAGAGAAAGTGAGCATCATCCTATCAGGGTACTCCTCACGAATTTTTGATATGAGCAAAGTACCCATTCCAGAACCAGTACCTCCACCGAGTGAGTGGCAAACTTGGAAACCTACATAAATAAGAGAAAGAGCAAACAAAGCTTAGTTAGCTATTCATAAGTTTTACCCTTTTAAGAGGATATGAAATAACCAATGCATCACATTCTTCATCGTTAGAAATCTTCCGACAAACCTTGAAGACAGTCGCAATTCTCAGCCTCCTTTCTCACAACATCAAGAACAGCATCAATAAGCTCAGCACCCTCAGTGTAGTGACCCTTGGCCCAGTTGTTCCCAGCACCAGATTGTCCAAATACGAAGTTATCAGGCCTGAATATCTGCCCATAAGGACCAGTGCGGACACTATCCATGGTACCTGGCTCCAAATCCATGAGCACAGCGCGAGGAACAAATCTCCCACAGGAAGCCTCATTGTAGTAGACATTAACCCGCTCCAACTGCAGATCTGAGTTCCCAACATACCTTCCAGTCGGATCTATTCCATGCTCATCACAAACAACTTCCCAAAACTTGGAACCGATCTGGTTGCCACACTGTCCACCTTGAACATGGAGGATCTCTCTCATTTTTTTCCCTGCATTACCAACAAATATGAGAAATTATATTTTTAAAAATCATTCTAAAATGTCAATCAAGCTAAATCTCACACATGCAAACTAGTTAATCCCGAAACAAATCACACCTCCCGTTATTAAGCTGGAAGTCATTAACTGATAAAACACAAATTTATTGATTTTAAAAAAATTAACTGATTAAGCGCAAAATTGGCAGTTTCAGAAACAAAACCAACAGATTTAGGGCAGAATTAATTGATCAAGTAAAATCAATCGATTGAGTACGAAACTGATACATTGTCAAATTCTTAATAGATATACTGGATCTTTTATATTTCATTAAAATAAAAACTTCACACACTCAATCAGTGAACAGTTAAATAAAGCTTAAAAAACACGTGAGATCTAGCAATTTAACAACTCAAATTCTAGTTAAAATCTACAACAAATCTAGTCACTTTATAGTAGAAATGACTACATTGAAAATCGGTATCCTATTTACAATTAAAAAAATCCAGCAATAAGCAAGAGTTTTACATATATCACAAAATACATAAAGAAAAAGATCAAAGTTCATTAAAAATGCACAGATCTGTTCAGATAAATGCATAATGTGAACTTGAAACCATAGATCTAGAGCGACAGAGAGTACCTGAGAAAAGATTGCCTAAAAGAAATTTCAAATTTCGAAATTTAGAGAGAGAGATATTTGTGAGGAAGTGAAGCGGCTAGAGTGGGATTTATATATAGAGAAGAATGAGATCGGACGGTGCGTGATTGTTCCCTCCTATTTTGTTTGGACACGTTTGCCGCCGTTCGATGGTTGTAACGGACGGTCCAGATTTCGATTTGTTTGGATGCTTTAATCACGGTTTTATGTTTTTAAATTTTGGGGTTAAGCTTTGAATTGACCAGTTTGCCCCTAAGCTTGTGTTAGTATATCAGTCCTTTGACTTCGGATTGAAGTTGTTGAACAATTATTGACGAATGTCTTAGGGTTAAATCACCGACATAAACTCTGATATATTTACCAGAATGTCCCCTTCTGATCTTTAATTCTTAATAAAGTAAAAGAAAACAGCTAATAACTTAAAGACAAAAAATAAATCTCTGAAATTAAAGAAAATGTAAGAAACATAAAAGTTAACGTAAATCTCTCGATACATTATTACTTTAACTATCCTTTTAAATAAGTATTTAATTATCCTTCAAAAAAAGTACGATAAAATGTATTCGATAAGTTTATATTTAAATTTTTATTGACGTATACAACATTTTTTATTTAAATTTAAATTTATTAGAATTCACATTTTAATTTAAATTTCATTTAATGAATTTGTTAAAATTTTAATATAAAAATTTTAAAATTTAATTAATTTCAAACTTTTTATTCATCATTTAAATATGACTAAACTTGGACTTAGGCTCGACAATTAAGTGGTTATTGGCCCAACTCAACTTTTTTAGAATACTACCTAAATTTGATCAGTTTCGAGTTGTGTAATTTGAGTCCGTTTAAAACTTATCAAAACAACGTTGTTTTATAATAAAGTCAAACTTTTTATATTTTAGCTCGATCTGACTTTCAAAATTCGAGTTTAATCTAAAAACTACTAATTACACTGTTTCAGTTCGAATTTGGACTTATTCTCTATCAACATTTTGAATTTAGCTAAAATTCGAGTTAAGCTTAAAAATTTTAAATAAAATTTTGCATACAAGTGTGTTTAAAGATATAAATAAAAAGAATGGGCAAATAGGTAATTTACTTAGTTGTTTAGAGACAAAAGCCCAAGTCTATGGTCCAAAATGGTAATTTAAAAGAAAGTGAGTGTCATTTAAAAATAATCATAAAAGATCGCCGGAGATATTTAATCTTTCGTGCCATTGGTGCTGTCAGGCCAGCCCGATAGAACTATTTCCTTTTTCCTTTCATAAATTAGCGTACTAATTCAAATCACCTCCGCATTATAGCGCGTGTAAACAACGGAGCTCCCCTCGATACATTTATAAATCAAATAAATATAGTAGCAAAATGGGTATTTACATAATTTTGAATATAGTTTTATATGTTATTTTATGCACCCAATTATCATTTTACAAGTCC
The DNA here is from genome assembly GCA_026546855.1 of Erythroxylum incrassatum. Lineage (NCBI taxonomy): Eukaryota > Viridiplantae > Streptophyta > Magnoliopsida > Malpighiales > Erythroxylaceae > Erythroxylum > Erythroxylum incrassatum. The sequence continues at coordinate 46,227,211 of JANVCL010000214.1, read as the reverse complement.
TCAAAAACAAAAGTATGTAACAATTTAATGAAATTAGTAAATTCTTAAAATTTAAAATGTTAATTGATATATAATTAGATTTTATATATCAAAAAGTTAAATTTTGGACTTTTGAAAATTATTATTGGAATTTTGATCACAATGAAGACATAAAATATTTACCTTTTTATTATGGGAAGAAAATTATGAAATTTATAGTTAAAAGATTCAAAATCCTTAAATAAAATAATAAATTAAAATTTTATTATATTTGTTTTTTTATAATCTAGGAAATTCACTCTTAATTTTTATTGAATTTTATTAAATCCTCAAAACTTGAATTCTTGAAATTCTAAATAATAAATAAAATGTGATTTAATTATATAACCCTAATTGTGTTTAAGCGAAATTTAAAAACGTCCAATAATATGCAATCTTAAAATTTTTATTAGGTTGTTGTTGTTGTGTTTAAATTTTATGCATTTAAAATTTTATCTTTTAAAATATATTTTCAAGTTAAACAATTATTGATGCAAATATTTTTACAGCTATAAAATTTTAATTTGTTAATTAAATAATAATAATATTAATTAATTTCGAATTCAAATTATAAAAATAAACTAAAATTTTATATTTTAAATTATTTAAAAATAAACTATTAATTCAAAATTATATCCAAAAAAATTTAGCTTATAAGTTTTATTAAATCCTCTAAACTTAAATATTATGTAATTTTGTGGACCAAATTAAAAGTAAAAAAAATAGAATAAGACGATATCTGATGGGGAAGGCGCGTGTGGATCGAAAATAGAAACTAACGAAAAAGACAAAACTGCGGGAAGAATAAGCAGCAACTCCCATGAGATAAGGTTTCTAATCACAAATGCAGACATGTGAGCTGCCGCTTTGCCACCCAATTACTATTATTATCATTGTTTCACTCTTTTTTTCCTTTTTTTAATCGCCAACCAACCAACGCATGTAACCTAAAAACTCTCGACAAGGTTGACAGAACCTGACCCATTCTAACACTCTGGTTAGAACTTAACCCAACCATTTAAGATCAGATTCAGATCTTCCCAGCTCAAGTGAATGAGAGGCTTTTCCTTGCTTTAAGGAGGCATGACAAAGATTCTAATGTAAAGCTAACGAGCTTGATCTGAGTTGAATGGATTTTAGACTCAAATTGAGTTTCTTTTTTACAAATTTGGCTTCAATCTTTGACTTAGTGACTCTTTGGATGAAATTTTGAGAAGTTAATAAGTACTTTTTTCACTACAAAACTTTTTTAAATGAATATTTGGCTGTAAAATAAAAAAATACTCCTTTAATAAATATGACGTTTTTAGTAATTAAAATATAGTTTTTTAAGAAGTTTAAATTTGAAGCTTCTAAAAAAATACTTTTTCAAGTATATTTTTTAAATCAATTAATGGGCCTATTTTCAGTCTCTTTTACCCTTATGTTTTACATATAATTCTTACAATACCACAAACTCAATTTTTGTTTATTATGTATTTAACTATTTACTCAACTTAGATATTTATTTTGATATTTATATAATATTATTTGACTTTTTATATGTTTTAATATTTATTTTAATATTAGTTTATTTATGTTATAATCTATATAAAAGATTTAGTTAAAGATATTTTGATTTATATTTCATATGGTTTAAAATTATATAATAATTAATATATTATGTTTTGCATATTGTTTAATATATTTTAAATAATTTTTATGTGCAAAAATAATTTTATTACAAAATAAAATATAGTTAAAATTAAAAATGCTTTTATTTTTATGTTGTCAAACATTCTACTGTATGAAGCTTTTTCAAAAAAGATAGTCAAACAATCAACTAATTTCTTAGGTAAGTTCTTCTCGTAAAAGATTTACAGAAAAAAAAACTCTACCAATAAAAGTTCTACTAATATAAGCTCAACAAAATAGAGGTTTAGTCTGGTCTGGCTCAACTTAAAGTTCGAAATTTTAAAAAATAATGTCATTTTTATTACAAAACTTGCTTGGATATAAATGTTTTATTTTTGACACTTAACGTCAACAAAATTTTAAATCAAACTCGAGCTTGTGCAAGTCCAAACTTATCTCAATCCGTTGCCACCGCCAACTTTAGGGTTGAAGTATATCTATGATTTTGTATTTGAGGTAGTTATTTTTATTTTTAAATTTATTGAACGTGCATTGAGTAAGTTAAATTAAAACATTTTATTCAAGTTTACAATATCAATTAAAGATATTAATATTAATAAAACACTAAATATCTCAATTTACTATAAGTATAACTTAAAATATAACTTTGATAATCTTTATCATTATTCTTATTAACATCATAAAATACCAATTATACCATCCCTATCAAGTTTGTTTGACATAACTTAATAGTTAGGACTTTGAGGATTGTTGAGGAGATAGCATTCGTGAAAAACGGAGAGGGTTGCAATGGATTATCAATACATCAAATGAGATGCTTTCAACACTTTACTTAATCAAGGTGGTCTGGTTTGGCTTCCAATTATTGAAAGTTGTGACATCATTGTCATTATTGCACTTTAATGCCACAGAAGGACCTAATATTGGTCATTGATGGTGATAGTGCGTTTTCATATGGGTTTCCTTCTCAAGGTCAGGCTCACCCCAAATTCAAGCTCGACTCGATAGTTTCTACTCGGAACTTGGACCTGGCATGAGACTTGATCTAGTCAGAGATAGTCAAGCTCCAGCTTGACTTGGCCCAAAACGAGGCAGTGATCTTCAAGAGTATGCTTTCTTCTCTTCTGTAGCTTCAGTCTTAGGCCTTCTTGGGCTTTTCGCATGTATTATTAGGCTTGAGCCTGTTTTCCAATGTTATGTTAGCACCAACTAGCAAGAGAGGCATTTGCATCAAATTGCAATCTCATCAATGTTCGGATTGGGTCGAGTTAAGAGAGTTCGAATTCCATTCAAAACTAATTCGTCTTAATTTTATTTAAAAAAAGTATTTATCATATGATAAATATTAAATAATGAAGAGGTTCCATTTATATAATTAAAGAACCAAGCTTGTCCAAAAGTTAAGCAACATGCATCATAAGCTTCAATTTGTCATCATTTCCCACTAATCCTTGCTTATTGTTTTATTCACTACATTGCAAACGCCATGGTTGGACCCTGTCCTTTTGTGGTATGCAATGATATCATGTTAAGTAAAAAACATTATGAATTGTTTATTTCATAGCATTAACCCATGATAATTAAAGAACAAATATAGATTAAGTGCCTATTTGGATGAGTTTCAGGAAGGTCAATAAGCACTTGTTTTTCACTACAAATGCTTTTTTAAAGAAAAATGAATGTTTGACTGTAAAATAAAAAATCAATTCTTTAATAGATATAACTTTTTTAATAGCCAAAATACAACATTTTGAAAAGCTCAAATTTGGAGTTTCTAAAAAAAACTCTTAAATGATTTTTTGGGTAGATTTTTTAAATCAATTAATGAGCTTATTTTTAGTCTCTTTTGTCCTTATTTTTACACATAATTCTTACAATACTCACAAACTAATTTTCTCATTTATCTTACAAACTCATCTTCTCTAATATTTAATTTTGATATTAGTTTTACTTATGTTATAATCCATATAAAAGAGTTTTTAGATATATTTTAATTTATATTTCATGTGGTTTACACATAATTCTTACAATAAAAAAACTCATCTTTATGTTTATTTTAGGATTTATATAATATTATTTGAATTTTTTATATGTTTTAATATTTATTTTTAATATTAGTTTTACCTTTGGTGTATAATTTATATAAAAAATTTGGTTACGTACATTTTTATTTATGTTTCATATGGTTTAAAATTATATAATAATTAATATATTGTACTTTGCATATTGTTTAATATACTTTAAATAATTTTTATTACAAAATAAATTATAGTTAAAAATTAAAATATTTTATATTTTTATGTTGCTAAACAGTCTACTATATGTTCTTTCAAAAAAACTCTTTTTTAAATGACAGTCAAACAGTCAATTAGTCTCTTAAAAAATTTATTTTTAGAAAAATGTATAAAAAAATTTCTAATAACAAAAGCTCTACTAATATAAGTCCAAGCAATCAGAGGCTTAATCGAGTTTTAAATTTAACAAAAATAATATCATTTTATCTGACTTTTTGTGTCACATTTAGTTTACATTCGGCTTAGATCACGGAGCTCATGTTCAAAACTTAAAATTTTATTTTTAAAACTTAAACTCATCCTAATTTTTAATCTAAACGAGATTCCATAGCGAATTCGAGCTACTTTTAATGTTGTATATCCATTTAATGTTTATACAAAATTATAAAAGCTTCGGATTCTTTTGGATCCCCCTCGTAAAGAGAAAACAATAGGGACACAACCTATATAATTAGCATCTTACAAAAGTATTACGCAATAATCGAGAAAGCTCCTTTAGGCCTATTCTTTATCAACTCCTTACCTAATAACCAAAGTTATCATAGAGCATATGAAAATGACAAATCATGTTGTAGGAAATTTTTTATAATAAAAATAATAATTTGTGCCTTAACTTAACTTAATGGTTAGATTCATTTTTAATTAATAACATTTATATGACTCTAATGTTATTGATTTATAAAAATTTTACATTATTTTTTATTATGAAACTTGAAAAAATATTTATCAAATTTTAGGGTTTTATTGATTTTTTTCATCAAGAATTTGAAAACATTAATTTCACTTAAAATTTGTTTAGGGACAAAAAAAATGACACAAAAGATGACGGCAGGATTTTTATCCGCAAACTTTAGGCTTGACAATCAGGCTCAAACTTAGGTTGAATTGGGCGTCAATTATAAAAAAAATAGCATCATTTTGTAAACTAAACTTTATTTTTTTAACTTAAAGATTTTTGAACTACCCGAGCTCGACTGGACTCAAATTCGGTCTCGATCAGGCCTCGAGCTAACTTCCGGTGAAAGTCGTCAAATTAAACCTAAACTAAGGTGGACCACCCGACCTATTATTACCTCTAACCTAGCTCTCTTTCCACACACATACGCATATGTATATATGTATATTATAATGACAACTTACAATAAACTTAAATTAATCCATCCAATAATTGGTAACAAGTTGTCACATATCCTTGCAATCAAGGCCAAATCAAGATCGCACATAAAATATTAGGGGCATTCTTTAATGTGCAACTACACAACAAGAAGATAATTCTACGTTCCAATTATTGCCAACGTGAACACTTCGTCAGACCTTATATTCAACATCTTTATCTTATTGCCCAACTCATCTCAATCTTAAAATCTAGTCAGAATACCGTGCATTTATGAGTTTCTGATCAATATAACCCATCAAGAATTTCAACTCCACGATTCATCGTTTTCAAATACACCAACTACAAGTCATAGAACTCCTTTTAGATGTGCTTAGAGCATAAGATTCCATCATCTTCCTTGCGTGCTTGGAATCAAACTTATTCTCAATTGTCACATTAAAATATATATACCACTCTTGACCATTTTGGTTATATATACACTGCTCATCCAAGTTCTTGTCCACATCCCAAAGACTTGCCTTTTGTACACCTGAAGCTCTCATGGCGTCCACCGATAAGCCCGACCCAGAAGCTGTCAAGTATTCAACAACACAACCACCACCGCCTCCTCCTCGTCCGCTGTCACTTCCTTACGTAACCAACACCTTTGTGGTCGATGTGGCTCTTAGAGGGGTCTTGTTCGCGGCCACGTTAGTTGCTCTTGTGGTCATGGTCACTTCTAAGCAAACCAAGGTTCTTCTTGTGCAAGGCTTCCAAGTGCCTGTCGACGCCAAATTCGATCACTCACCGGCGTTCGTGTAAGCAAAATTACTACAACTTTCTTCAATTTTTTGAAATTTTTAGAAAATTTAATTTAATATTAGTCTAAATTTTGATTAGTTTGAAATTTACTGCTTTTTTGTGACTAATTTATGAATATTGTGCAACTTCATACATTCTAAAGAAAACTAGTTAATGTTGAGTGATGATCCTTTGGTATGACTCCAAGAGTTATGGTCACTCGCTTTGTGATCAGTCGGTGTGTCAGCTGGCTTGTCAACTTTGTAAAACTGTTTAAATTAGGGATTATTTCATATTTTCTTTCCTTTTCATGTAAAATGAAAAAAGAATAGGTTCAACCAAAATTGGCCCTTAGACTTTCTAAGCTCGAATTTAATTTAATTTATTTAGTTCGAGTTTAGACAAAGATTTATAATTTTTGTACATTTTTTTCCGATTGTTGATTTTTTTCAATTCAAAATTCAGTCTGAATTTTGTTTAATTTAAAATTTACTTTTTGATGTTGGACTTAATTAAACTTGTAGCTCGAAAATAAAATAATCATATAATGTAGTATATTACTTTAAGGTGATGCCACCAAACATATACTAATAAACCAACCTTCTAAAGTTCTTCTTTTTCTTAAAAAAGAGGTATTCTGCTCCAAAGCAGTGCTGCTTTCCTTTTGCTTTTTGGGCTTTTTGATTCATCACCTTTGAAGATGGAACCCTAGAGCTGTTTTTAAGTTGAAATTTTAAGCATTGTGATCAATTAAAACAATAGGTCATAACAAAATCGGACCTATTCGGTCTAATTTTGAGCCAAATTTAATTTATTTAATTCTGACTGATATAATTTTTAAAAAGGAAATATATGAAATTTTAAGTTAAATTTAAATGAAGCTGTGTTTGAAGTTTTATCAAATTTAAAAATATATATATAATTTCAATTTAAATTAAAATTTAATTAAATCAAACTTTATCCATTAATTTTGGGTCGATTTCTAAAATTAATTAAGATTTCATCTTCTTCCATAGAATTCAGTTTTACTGTACAAATAACCTTCTTCAAACATAATAGAAGCTTAAGTTAATATATTTTAATTTCAAAGTTTGACGGGGATTAGTTATAATCTATAGTTACTAGATATTTGACTTTATCCATAGATTTGTAGAAAAATGTGTAAGAAGTAAGTAATAACGATAAAATTGACAACAGATAGAAGTGCCCGCACGGTAGTCTAGTTGATTATTGGGAAGAAAAGTGAGTCTAAGGTCTCGGGTTTGAGTCTTGGCAGCGGCAGTGCGGGAGTTCATCTAATGTGGTGACTCCTTGTGCGCACCGAGCACTAGACCACCTTTCCAAGAAGCTGGCTAGGATCAGTTCGTGAATTACCTCCCTCACACAATGTCGGGTCAAAGTGTGAGGGCGCCTAGGGTGGGTGTTTCACCTTTTGAGTCTAAGGTCAAGTTAGAAGTGTGGTTTGAATCCATTCAACTAATAGCAAAATAATGTTGTTTCGGTGTAACTAATCAAAATAATGTCGTTTTTACAAAGAAGCTAGTTTGAAATCTGATCAAGGTTTTAATTTCAAAGTTAGTTGGGGATTAGGTAGAAGGTGACTATGACTAAGTATTGACCTTATCCATAGATTTGCAGAAAAAGAATGCAAGTAATTAACGATAAACTTGGCAATGGGTCGAGGTATGGTCCGAACCTGATTGAACTGTTACAAAATAATGTTATTTTAGGGGTTGCTTGGTTCCAATTTTGTTTTTCTGCAGTGATTTCAGTTTTTGTTTAATGTTTTTGGTTTTAGTTTTTCTTTTAGATGAAAACAAAATTTGATTTTTAATGTTAATGTAGTTATATTTTTGTTACTTGTAATAATTACATATTTAATAAAACTTAAAGATAAATTATTTGTAATTAAATAAATTAATTTTAATATTTGACATAATATTTATTAACAAATTAGTAATAAAATTATTTTATTTTATTAAAATAAATAATTTAAAAAGTAACTTTCATTTATAAATTAATATCTATTATATTTTTTAATTATCAAATTCAAATTTTATTGGAATCTTATATATTTTGAAGGTATTTTTAATTTAATTATATTTATTAATAATTATTAAATAAATTTAATAAAATTATTAAGTAAAATTAGATTATTTATAATTCTTATTAATAGTTAATTTTAATTAATTTAATATATAATATTAAATTTAACTATTCATAATTCTTATTAAAATTCATATATTAAATGATTAAGTAGTGCATATTTAGTTTATAGTAATTCAGACTATAAAAAATAAAAACAGAAAATAAAAATCACTTTTTATGGTTTTCATAATTTTTGAAAATTAGAAGAAACCAAATCTAAGAACCTAAATAATTAATTTTTTAGTGAATTAAAAAAAGAAAAACAAAAATTAAAATGAAATTTTAAAACCGGCTTGTCTTGAAATTCGATTAATTCAAACTTAACCATCGACTTTGAATCAAACTACATTTAAAATGTCATATAACAACCTTATTGTTACAATTTATGTGGATGTCTTGATTGCCAAGCTAATATGTTTTTTTTTTTATAATCTGTTTTAACAATTGCAGATACTTTGTTGTGGCAATGTCCGTTGCTTGCTTGTACAGTATCATTACAGGTTTAGCTTCATTTGGTGTCATCACCAAACCAGCTCATGCAACCAAGTTCCTCCTCCATTTTGCCTTCTGGGATGTGGTAATTTTTTCCATTTATGCTACTACATATTATTTACTTCGAATCAAATTGTGCACTTTCTGTCATCCTGTCAAATTAAGTTCAGACTGGCTAGATGAGGTTCTAGCCGATTCAGGCTAGCTTCGCATGGGATACTCCCAATCTTAAAGTCTGGCCCAAATCTTGATATTTGAGATTCTACAGATTGTGCCCGAACTCTTTTGCTAAGACTATTCATTGTCACCTGCATTATGCAGACTTGTATATATGAGTATCACAGTTTAAATATATAGCTAACACGGTCAAGCAATGTTGGTTTATGTATAGATAATGCTGGGAATAGTAGCCTCAGCCACCGGCACGGCAGCCGGCGTCGCTTATATTGGTCTAAAGGGCAACAGTCACGTAGGATGGGTAAAGATTTGCAACATGTACCACAAGTTCTGTCGTCATATTGGAACCTCCGTTTTCTTCTCATTGTTCGCATCAATTGTGCTCATTTTCCTTATCATGCTCTCTGTCATCTCCATCCACCGCCGTAGCCGACAATAGAGGAGCTTCTATATTGTCCTGAAAATCTGTCTAATTTATGTTGTTGGAGTCAGATTTGTTTTGTTATTATGTTTGTGAGTACGTTTGGAACTCTAACCTAAACTTCTTGTTCAATGTGTTTGTATGTTAGCATTCGTTCATGTGATTAGAGAATTTGTTGTTCCTTAAATGTTGTTTTCGACATTCAAGATCATAATCTATGTTTATGTTCCAAGTTGCTTTGCTTCATGTATTTAGAAACATCACAGAATAAGACGAGTATTTAAGATTTGAACATCATAAAAGAGGATAAAGTCTCTTTGATTGAATTTGAGTTCAGACTTAACAATCTTCTCAATGTCGACCCTGCCTGAAAAAAGACGATGTGAGAACCAAACAAGTCCATGTGTTGTATCATGGAATGTTAGCTGTCTTGCAAAAAACTTTTACATTTTTGGTGAGTGACAGGATAATTACAACCAGAGAAAAAGTTCTAAGCATGCATTGTGTTCTCATGGGGAGTGGGAGACAAGGGTTTGAAGAACTACTTGTTACTCAAAACATCAGGTGTGTCCTCTGAACATGTGTAACAAGTTTGGTGCTTGTGACGATGATAACGTTTGTTGCATTAGATTAAGTTCAAAGAACGCTGCCATCATCACGCTTATGCATTATATGACCAGGCTCCTTTCATTGTGTTCTATGGTCAACTTGTATTTCTTTTTATATATTAGTGAAATTCCTATTCACTACATTTCCAACATACACTGATGAATTGTAGAGTGCATGTAATAGTTTACGAATAACAAACTCGATTCAAGTGGGTGCATGCAAGACTCGACATTTCTTTACTCCTAACTAATCATCTTTTTCAAGGTTGAGGTGAGTTCCAACCTCTCAACACAATCCAAACCGTATACTTGGCAGACTGAAATACTCAATTTGGTCCATATAGATCCTCAGCTAAACATCAAAATCTAGTCTTTTGTTGTGTTAATCAAAACTAAGACATGACTGATGATCCAACTTCAAAGCTCTTATCACATCTTAAAATTCAAGATTTTCATGTCTATTTGCTTAGAGAAACACATCTTTAAAAGGTAGAATATTCTCAAATCTCTCGCTATTGACCAAAGACATGTACGTATGCATGAAATCTAGTTTTTGACAATCTATGTATGTCCAATCCAAGTTTCTTTCTTGCCAAACTTAATATGCCCCAATGTCTGCCCTTTTCTTAGACAATTTGGTCATCCTATGCACGTGAAGTAGTAGGTTAGAATCATAATAGTCAGCGTCTTCAATCATAATTGTCAACTTGAAATAACAACTATTCAGTGACTCCCAGAAATTGAGCAAAGCTATGGTATTTAGGTTCCCATCCTAGTTCCTCGCGTGTTTTCGAATTGTTTAATCTCTTCCCCAAAGGATCACTTGTCCCTGCAACATTAAGACATACTAAGTGCAACTTTTTAAAGGATCAAACTGTAAAATATACGCTTACAGGTGAAATTAATGGAGAAAAGGAACATCATTATCATGTGTATTATTGCAAATGAAAGTCCCAATGGTGCTCACCAGTAAAACCTTGAAACTTTTTGCTGAATTTCCCACTTTTTTCAACCAAATCCATCACCTCTTGCCTGCACAGAAAGTTACAGAGAAAAATTGGAAACAGGAAGACAGGAACCAGTGGTTAGGAAACATACTCATGAGCTACAATATTTATCATCAGCACCAGTATACCTGGATAACGGATGATTATCACAACCCAAGAAAACACGACCTCGGAGTTTCTTCTTCAAGATTGTAACAGAAAGGGAAGCAGCATCCTGTCATGTTAGTACAAAAGAGACCAGTCCACATGATATCAAGAAAGAAAAAAGAGAAAGGACTCTCAGTTAAACTAAATCACTCATTGATGCACTAGTTAACTATTAGAAGATCGACAGCTAGAGAGGAAGATACAATCAGAGGATAAACAAATTATGTTGGTTTATAAACAAAAGACTAATTCATAACAACAAACCCTTCACCTCATAATGTATAAGATTCAAGACATGATCCGGACGAACTTCAATGGTACCCTTCTCCAGCCAGTAAATATGTGCTCCTCTATCTGCTTTGTATGGTTGGTTAAGTTTAAACATCAAAGAGCCTATACTTCTTCCTCCAAAACATTCAGCAAATGATTATAATCAAAACCATTGAAAAGGATATGTAGAGTCCTGCCAATCTAAGAACACAACCACCAGCCTCGAGCACTATTTGTTCTGCTTTTAAAAGGACATCGGTCCTAGGGCTTTTCCCTATCGGCACTACCGGAGTATCCTACATAGAAAAATATCACAAGTCTACAACATATACAGTATGATTTACAAGTCAAAGATGAAAAGCTGACAATTTATTAGGCATGACAGTGAATAATCCAGATACTACACTTCCATACAAGTAAGCCAAATCTAAATTTGAAATTGGAAACATTGAAAGGTGAATTAGTTGTTTTTATGCATAATCAAGAATCCAGTTTTAGAAGTATCACCTCGTTGCATTGCCCATTGTCAGTGCAATTGTATGGTGCGGAGCTTGATGTAAATAAGAAACAACCTTCTCCACTCCATTTCAAAACAGCTTCCCTGTTACAAAGCAAAACACAACATTATGAGTCTCAAATTGATTTACACAATCAAGGTTAACCTAAACCAAAGCAACTACAGTTTGCATATGAAAAGCTAAAGCTCCAATTACATAGAATCTAAAAGAAAGAACACCATAAGTGCAAATTGGCAACAAAATACACCTACTTAACCATCTTTTCTAATTCATATTCTTCATCGCAGAAACAACATCCTCATGTTAAGTACCTGACATCACCAGGGTAGTCCGGAGTTCGAGAGGGAGGAGCACAGAATATGATATAAGGATACTTATGAGTTGCTTCAGAACCCTTCAGAGAAGGATTAATTCCCATGTTAATCAACTCCTCGTGGTGATCTGCTGTAATCGTATGCCCATAAATTTGAGAATCTGGATGTTCCTGCTCATCAATTACAATCAAACCCCACTAAATCACAACTAACATAGACTCCAATTAAACGCATTATGCTAAAAAAAGATTGATACTTTTCATATAGAGCCCTGAAACACAAAGTTAAGAACTTTAACCATACAAGTTGACCGCAAGAAGTACCTGGCGCCATATTCGTGCCACCAAACGACCAAGAACACCGGGACCAATTATCGACAGATCATTCTCTCCCACAACACCAGTTGCCACACCATCCAATTCACCTACAAAAGTCGAACCACAAACACTCATCCAACATCATCACTCCAAAGAAACAAGCAACAACCCACCTCAGAGAAAGTCATAAAGGACCCAATAGCAGTGCAAGAGAGAGCATCATCACAACCTACAGTAGAGGAAGCAGAGAAGTGGAGAGGTGTTGCCATCGGAATATGGGAATTGGGGTATGAAGTTTTGGACAAAGGGGGTGAACAGAAGAGACAGTTGGGACAAGAGAGGTCGGAGAAGTGGTTGCGCAGGAGAGTGGCGTGTGGTCGGAGAATCGTGTAGCAACAAGAAATGGTGCCCATAAATGGAGGTGTACGGAAATCGAAGTGACTTGGTTTTCGTATCGGTTTCGGAGGACAACAGGCGCGAGCGAGGAGGTTTGTCAGTTGGAAGACTTTTCACTACCCTGTAATATCACGCCACGTGGAGTCATGCTTGAATGTGATTGGACCTTGATCCTGGAGTTTTCTATCCGGATGATTAGGAGCATGTATACGACGTCGTTTGGTAGGAGTTATCATATGAGCGAAGGCAGCCCGGAGTCCGGTCCAATCCGGTTTGAAATTAACAGATCAAATTTGATAAAATCGAGTTTGAAATTGAAAGGTCGGCTTGGACATCTCTCGTCCGTACTTTGCAAAACGACGTCAACTTTAATCTAAAGGGAGCTTGGTTCACAGAAAATAACGAGAATAGAGTATAGCCAATAATGAATCTCATTTCTCTAGTAATTCACAGGTATAGAGTATTGCTGAAAATAGGAGAATGAAAGTATTACCCTTATTGATATTAAACATGAATTTTCATTCTATACCTATATATTTCTCCTCGTTACTTTCAAACAAGCACCCCTAATTTTAAGAAATAAGTTATTTAAAATAATATTTTTAAAAAAAATTATAAGGGCATCATCTTAAACATTAAAAAAGGACAAATCTGATATTCTTAAAGTGTTATGTTAACTGTGCCTGAAGAAATCCCAATCATCTACTACAACAAGTTAGATTGCTATAATGTTAAAGATATCGCAGGGCACAACAATTTGGAAGCAACAGCTACGCTCTCTTTAAAAAAATGTCCTTTTCACTATGGATAAGAATCTAAATTTCATCATAATTGAATACTTAATTTTAACCACAATTTAATTTAATTTAATTAATTAATTTATACCAATTTAGTATAAACTTTAATAGTTTTTATTATAATTTTTTAAGTTAAAAACTTTAATAGTATATTATGCATATTATAATTAAGTATAAATATCTTTTTTTATTCGCGTGGGTTATTTAAAAACAAACTCTCTATTAATTAAAAATAAAATTGTATATTATTAAAACTCTTCAAAAATCTTACCAATAAAAAACCAGAGAGTATGTTTTAAGAGAACATTGATCTTTTTGACACCTCAACAACCATTGATGTTACATTAACTGCCAATTACTTCAATTTTCTTAAATAAAATTTGGTACTAAAGATCTTAACTCTGAGTACTTAAATTTTCCTCAAGCCCACTTAATTTTTCGTATTAATTGATGTTGTTATGTTATAGTTTATTATTAATTAATGATGTAAAATTCATTTTTAATCATTAATTAATATAATATAACTTTACCTTAAAATTTGTTAATAAATACAAAAAAGAGCGTGACGTGGAAAAATATACAATCATTAACTTAGTTAAATCAACAACAACAATTTAGTAAAAATTTCACTCGATTATGATTTCTTTCCATCACTAGTACACAACTTTACTCTCAATTAATAAAGAAGTTGTTTTCAAATGACTGGTTAAAAAAAACACTTAATACAGTTCTTAACTTAGTTTTGGACTAAATTTATAATTGAAATTAGCTTTTGAAAGAAAAATCATAATTTCCCACTTAAACATTAATTTTTAATTAATAGAAAATATTTACATTGACAATAAGTTGAGATGAATTTAAATTTGGCCAGATTAGATTTATTTGAATAAAAAATTAAAATTAATTTTTCTATATTTTAGAATTCTTAAAAATGTATAATTGATGCAAGTTCTAAAGATGGCAGCAGCACTAACATGATTGCCTTTCTAAAGTCTACACAACTTATGGGGTTGGTGGGGAAATGAAGTAAAATAAAAGTATCAATAGATATTAAACTTTATTATGATTTATTGATACTTATAAAAGATTATCTATATTTTTTAAATGATCTAAAAGTCCAGATTCAGTAAACTCACCTAACCGACACTTCAAGTTTTTTTTTCTGCAACTTAAAAAAATAAAAAATCTATATAAAATTTAAAATAAATTAAAAGCTAGTTTTGAGTGCTCTATATGAGTAACTTTGACGGAAATTAAACCTTTTAGGCTATCCAATTCCAACCAAACTAAGTAAATATATCCTTCAAGTAAAATATTCAAGATAAGAACCACTCACCTCACAATTTTAATGGTGGATTTATACAATTTTAAGGAAAATACAGAATTTAATATATATTTAATTAAATTAAATAGCTAAATTTTCAATTTTACCCCGTTAATAGAAATTATAATATATTTTTATAATGAAAATTGTACGCTAAGGTATATATATAATTTTGACTAAGACTAATTAAAAAATTTTAATTGATAAAATTCCAAAAGTTTGATTTGATTTACGAATTTGACTCAAATTAATCCCGAGCCATATTTTAAATTACGTACTTCTATTAAATCACTTGACGAACTAATAATCCAGAATCTAATTCATTAAGCAACCTATTACTAATTCATAGTTTAGTGACGAATTCGATTCAATTAACATTTATTCGTCTTTATGTATTCTTCGATCAGAAGATCAACCATTATCTTCAAGATCTTTAGGTCAATTGGTTCTCTTACCAAAAAATGACAAACTTCAAAGACTTTGCTTGATACGAAGTTAACATATTAAATTTAAATTAAATAAGTTTCAAAATAAATTTGAATATAATTATAAACGACCTAAGCATATTCAAACCTAAATTTAGTACGACTCATTTCCGTGCATATTCCAAGCATGTGAAACGAAATTTATTTTATTTTTTTACAATAAAGTACAAAAGTCATTGCATATAACTATTTAATAAGCCTTGACTCTTAGTATCCCAATTGTCTTTTGTTTCATTCAAAGTCCTAACCAACTACTCACCATTAGACATTATTATCATAGAGATAGACATCCTTATACATTCAGTCAACATATTCTCACCTACCTTAACAACCTTTGTGTCCTTCATTATTGTCTCTATATCCTAGTTTTCCTGTATTTTATTTATCTATATAAATATTTAAAAAATAACAACATCAAAACCCAACCACTATGTGTATAAATAATTACTTGAGATAATTGTACGCAGTTTTTTCTTTGTATTTTTATAAGAAGGCTATTTTCCTGACTTTAATTGTAATTTATGATCATATAAGAGTAAATTTATTAAAGTTATATAATTAAATTTGTTGACTTTGTAGGCAAAGGTCTCAAAAGTAAAACTTTATATTAATTAAAGTAGGTCCAATTCTAAAAGTTTTTTGTCATCTGTATTTCTGAGCTCCCGTAAGGCCTTATAAGGAGAGGTCAAACTAAATCTTAAATATACCTCATCTCAAGCTTGTCTCAGCATATTGGAGCTCTGATACCATACAGAGACCCCGAAAGGTACTAAGAAAAAATAAATGATAAATTTACATAAATAATTCTTTTTGTCAAGATCATCAATTAATTAAAGTTGGATTGAAGGTACTGTAAAATAAAAAAACTAGTTGGTAAAAAAATCAGGACTAGAAAAATAAAAAACTCATTTTATTTACATTAAGCATATTTTAATTTTACCGACAACATACCTGAACACCGGATCTTCGTCGCCACATGATGGTCCTGATTGGCCATCAGCTCATCAGGTAAGACGTAAGAGTGCAATCTTCAGTTCCCGTTTCTGATACCGTGGAACCCACCACAGTGTTTCAGAGTCTAGACCCAATGAGCCTTTTCCACGTAAGAGAAGTGGATGGAGCCTTCTCGACGTGGCATTTATGACTGGGTTGATTTTAGGTAAATATAGGACCTCCCACATCCAAACAATTGGATGTGCCCTAAATTATAACTATTAATTTAATATTTAAAAGGTTCCATTAATATTAAATGATTATACAATTAATTAAAGATTAAACTTGTTTTATAAAATTAGTTAAAGATTAAAAAAATTAAAAATTTTGAAATAAGATTGAAGGACACTGCTCTTAATTTTAAGTTCAATTAAAGACATTAACTTTTAATTAATCAGTTCATTTTGGTTTATAAAAATTGATTAGTTTATAAAAATCAATTGATTAATTAATAAATTTATTAATTTTTAACAATAAAAGTTATTAAAATAAATTGAAATAAAAAGTTAAAGATTGAATAAAAAATTAATCAATTTAAAATTTTCATAATTAAACTGCTCGAATCAATTAATTTTTTAATCATAAGTTTTAAAAAATTGATCCACTCAATTAAAAAAGTCTAAATTGAACTAAATTAATTTAATAAAATCAATAATTTTAATTCATTCCAAATTTAAGTAGTAAGTTAAAGGAATTAAAACGGGTCAAGTTAAAAGTGACTCAAATTTAATCCGACCCGGCCCGACTCGACCGAACATTTCCCTTTAGGGTAGAGGCAAAGAGAGGCAAAGAGAGCCTAACTTAGCTTCTTTCTTTCATCTTTCTCCTTTCTTCTCTAAACATTCCCGTCCTATTCGTTACTATCACAATCTATAATAGTGATGATAAAAATAAAATATTCTTAAAAAATATTTATTTATTTTATTATTTTTTGACTATTGTCTTTGGCCAACTACAAAATCATTACTTCCTCTTTCCTTTTGTCTTAAAAGAGCCCCACTCCAACTTCCCCTCCATCTCAATTACTCACTGTGATGTTTCTTGTTCTTGTGTTGTGTTTGATTGTAATTTAGCTTTAGGGTTTTGTTGTTTGGGGGAATTTACAGATCATAATGTGGAGGAGACGGGAGGGAGAGAGTGATGAGGAATGAGAAATGGGGTGTGTGTTTGGCAAAGAGGTGACGGCGCCCAAGAAGGCTTCGGCCAACGTTGAGAGAAGGGAGAGGGAGGGAGAGAGGGAGAAGGAGAGGGAGGTAGTTAGGGTTGTTGCTGCTGAGGAGGCGGCGGCGGCGGGGGAAGGGGAGAGTGAGGTGAGAAATGGAGGGAATCGGAAGCAGAATGAGGAGAAAAATGTGAAGCAAAGAGGGGAAAGGAGTAGGAGGTCGTCTAGGCCGAATCCTAGACACAGTAATCCTCCAAAGCATGTTCACGGCGAGCAGGTTGCCGCCGGCTGGCCCTCCTGGCTATCTGCCGTGGCCGGTGAGGCTATTAATGGTTGGACCCCTCGCCGTGCAGACACTTTTGAGAAGCTTGACAAGGTAAAGTTTTTTGCATTCTTTTGGTTTGTTTAATGGGTTTCTCGTTTCAGGGGAGTCTTTTCTGTTTGATGGTTTCGAAAACGTGTGAGAAAATAGTGGAGAATTTCTACAACAAGACAAGAACTTGCAGTAAGAATACTTTTTCCTTTTTTTTTTCAGATTGGACAAGGTACATACAGTAATGTGTATAAAGCTAGGGATACTTTGACTGGTAAAATTGTTGCATTGAAGAAGGTTCGGTTCGACAATTTGGAACCTGAGAGTGTAAAGTTCATGGCTCGGGAGATTTTGATATTGCGCCGCTTAGACCATCCCAATGTTGTTAAATTGGAGGGTTTGGCTACTTCGAGGATGTCTTGCAGTTTATATCTTGTTTTGGAGTATATGGAGCATGATTTGGCTGGCCTTGCAGCAAGTCCAAATATTAAGTTCACAGAGTCTCAGGTACTAAATTTTTTGTCTTTCGAGTTTTTTGTTGCTAGTGACTGGAGTGTACTTGTTTCCTCATATTTTGAGAATGTATGGCAGGTCAAATGCTATATGCACCAGCTGTTATCTGGCCTTGAACACTGTCACAATCGCTATGTGCTTCATCGTGACATTAAAGGGTCAAATCTTCTTATTGGCAATGATGGAATTCTTAGGATTGCTGATTTTGGGCTGGCTTCATTTTTTGATCCTAATCACAAGCAGCCCATGACTAGTAGGGTGGTTACCTTGTGGTATCGACCCCCAGAACTTCTGCTGGGGGCCACTGACTATGGAGTTGGTGTTGACCTATGGAGTGCTGGCTGCATCTTGGCTGAGTTATTGGCCGGTAAACCTATCATGCCAGGCCGCACAGAGGTAAAATTTTAGTTTTGATTATTCAATTGCTCACTTTCATCCACCTTTTTTGTTTGTTCTCCTCTCATAGATGCCTTAGTTGGGCCATTATTTTGTCCTGGATATATATTATTTCATGTGTTCTACCATGTAACTCATTAGCACGAAGTATTAAATTAATTGAAGGCCTGTAATGATCTTTTATTTGTGTTCAATCAGTAGTGCTAATGGTTCAATTGGGTAATAACTGCTTAAGGGAAAATGCACTGATGAAGAGTGGATGTTTACTCGCATTATCTAGTGCACATGGATACTGTGGTCTTTTGTGCTTATAATGGCCAAGATTGTTATCCAACAGAACTAGGATATCCTGTCATGACCTCAGGCAAGGCTGGGTAGAGACGCTCATTTTTAGGAACTGACAAGCACGAGCGATTGTTATGACATGCCTAGTGTCATCAATTTTTGTGCTCCAGTTGCTAATAATTGTGATAAACAGAGAAGAGTTAGAAATCTAGAGAATAAGTAGTAGTAGTTATCATAATTTGATTTCTTTCTGGTCTATATCACTTATTGGGATTTCCTGAAATTATATCAACTCCCTGGGTCTGATTCAGTTTGAGTTATATTTGGATTGGAGGGGCCTAGTTGAATTGATCTTTCTAGCTGGGCATATAGGAGTCCCATACGAGCAAAGTACATGTGGTGGTGTCTTTACCTATGCACGAAAAACGTGAAGTCTCAAATCATGTTCCATTTATTGAATCTGAATTGGAGAACTGATACAATCCTTAAATTTCTTTGTTGGAATAACTTTTCTGGCTATCTCTTACTGTATAATTGGCTGTGGCATTTCTCATGTGCCAAATTAAGTATTATGTTTTATTAGTTTGCAGACATAATATTGTCATGTTTATTCATGATTTCTGCATTGTGATGACATTGAAGCTTTGTTATTATCATAGTGGCAGTTCTTGTCAGGATAGATTTCACAGACAGTTCTACTGGCTTTCTTCATTATCATATGAACTTTCAACCATTGTCCACACTAGGAGATTCCTGTGGTTCTTTAACTTGCAAAGAATATTAGTCTAATTTCCTTGTCTATAAGTACTATGGGTACCTCTTTTGAAGAATGTTTTTTGTGTTCTTTGCTATTAGACTAGGCGATGAAATGCAAACTAGTCATTGGTTGTCCTTCTTTCCTAGTTAATTTTGTATGCTGAAAGCAACGTCATTGCATAGGTGGAGCAACTGCATAAGATTTTTAAACTTTGTGGCTCTCCTTCTGAAGAATATTGGAAAAAGTCAAAACTGCCTCATGCAACCATATTTAAGCCTCAGCAGTCATACAAGCGATGTATACAAGAGACCTTCAAAGACTTTCCGCCATCATCGTTGCCACTAATTGAGACAATGCTTGCAATTGACCCCTCTGAACGTCAAACTGCTACTGATGCATTGAGGAGTGAAGTTAGTTTCCTTCTTCATATAATACACTACTTTTTAATCCTTTGTTGATTAGTTTCTTTGAATTTGTTGTGATGTGTATAGACTGGAAATGCTCATCTCTTGATGATGGTTGAACTGCAGTACACCATTATTTTAGCTCATTTGGAAATGAACATTTTACAATTTATTTTTGGGATTTGTACTTCTCTTAATAATACTTGGAAAAAATTACAGTAGCCAAGTAGCTGGATCATCTGCCTACTAATTGTTCTCATACTTCTGTTCCCCTTGGGTTTTTCTTGAGTGCCTATCACTAGCTTAACCATGATTACCTCTATAAAATTTTGTTAGCATTATTTATAGCTAAAGCCTGCACCTTCCAAGAGGCATTATAGCTCTCTTACAATTGTTCGGTGCAAAACACCATCATTAACTTCTTTATATGGAATGTGTATCGCAACTTTTTTGAAATGGTATTTTGGATAGAACTAGAGTGGAGTTCAACACAGGCCAAAGCTTGGGTGGGGAACTGGAGCATTACCGTCATCAATTGATTATACGAAGCTTGCTTCATATTACATTTTTAACTGGCTAGATATTGGTTCTTTTGCTGCGTCTTCTTGTCAAAGCTTAGTCGGTTAACTGCTTAGTTAGTTTGGCAGTTATTCTTTGCACTTAGGTCATGCATTTCTGTGTTTGAATTTATATTGAACACTTCTGTCTATGGTTGCTTGTGGATTTGGTCAGTTTTGTTTATACTACATTGTTTTGCAGTTCTTTACCACCAGGCCTTATGCTTGTGATCCTTCTAGTCTTCCAAAATATCCCCCTAGCAAGGAGATGGATGCCAAGTTACGTGATGAAGAAGCTAGAAGGTTGGAATGTCTTCAATATTTTGTTACCCCTACTCCCCATCTCTTTATTTTTTTCTACAGCAAGATAAAACTGTGCATCAGATTCAATATCTTTTGTTCATTTCTCTGTTGTTCCTCTACCTTTATGCTTTTCCACTTAGTCAATTTCATTCCATGTCCAACCTTGATTCAAAAAGAAATGATCTTGACTGCTGCAGATTGAGAGCGGCTAGAAAGACCCATGCTGACGGTGTGAAAAAGACTAGCACCCGTAGCCGAGCTGTTAGAGCAATTCCTGCCCCAGAAGCCAATGCTGAACTTCAAGCTAATCTTGATGTATGTCAGATGAGCTACCTTCTTTTAGAGCATTCACTTTTTCTCCTTTTATTATCTAACATTAGCACCTTTCAAAGTCTATAGTTGTTCTGACTTGAAACCGGCTAAGCTTCTTTGGCATTGGAGGATAATGAAAATTTTGAAATTTTGGGAAAAAGTGATAAAACAGACTCAATAGATATAAACTAAACACAGCTTCATCAAATTCTTTTGATCTGATTATTTCAGAACTTCAACCTACTACATATTTGTTAATCTGTGAACAGGCACAGGATTCTTGAGATTTGATCACTGTCCATGGAAATATACTGGGTTACTAATTTTTGGCTCCAGTTAAGGTGTCAGTCAGAATATGTCATTTCTTTGGATAATTAGCTTCCAGTCCGTAGGAATTGGTTTTATGTCCATTTGTTTTGCTTATGCAAAGAACATTCATGAGAAAGCTAACTATCTGAGAAGTAATTTTATTGTGGACAGATTATTACCAAAAGGAAAAACATAGTTTCTTCTTTGTGTTCGTAATGTTATGTAGTTTCTTTTTTATCACACCATATTAATTAAAGATAGAGAAGTGGAACAGTTGAATTCAGTTGTGTTTGCACTTACGGACATAATTCTTGGTATATTGTGTAGATATTGAGTATGATATACATCATAAGTTCACATATTTTAGACATTCATTTCTGGCTTCTGTCTGTGAGAAACAACTTTGAAGATGCTCTTTTTGGAAAGTTCACATGATTATTAAAGGGCCAGGATTAATAACATGGAACAATTAATCTAGCCCCATAGGTAATCGATTCAATAGCCTCATCTGCATTGACCTTGATTGACAAGGATCTGTGGTTCTTGATTCCATACTGATTTTACCATGATCACTATATTAATGCCTTTTCTGATCCTGATTCAGAGGCGGCGATTAATTACACATGCAAATGCAAAGAGCAAGAGTGAGAAATTTCCTCCTCCACACCAAGATGGGACACTTGGATATCCTTTGGGCTCTGCACACCACATGGATCCAGTTTTCGATCCCCCTGATGTGCCTTTCAGTTCCACGAATTTTTCATATGCCAAAGCACCAATTCAGACTTGGTCAGGTCCGTTGGCGGATACAGCTGGTGTAGGTGCTCCAAGGAGAAAGAAACAGAAAGATAGAAATTCTGCTTGGGTCAAAGACAAAGAAGGAATGTAATTACAATTTCTGCTTATTTGGAAGATCATTCTTGGGGCTGGAAAAATCTGCTGGTCCGGTATTTCTTGTATTTGTTCCGGGAAAGGCAGTTTAAATTGCAAGAAGAGGTAAAGTATTTTTATAGTCATTTATCTTATCTTTTCTTCTATTATTTTGGATGGTGAGAAGATTCTCTAGTATTGTATATGTTTTTCTTTAATCCTCTGGAGACCTGTATTCAGTCTAGTAGAAAAATTAATAAATTTGTATTTTGTGTTTCAATCGTTTAATCTAAATTTTGCATATTTTTTAACTTTACCAATTATGTTGAGATAATTATGTACCTCAAGTCTTACTGTTTGATTCAATTAGGTATCATCCTCCTGTTGACTTCATTTTGTATGAATAGTTGGAATTGTTAGACCTAAAACATCAAAATATTTAATTTTTTTCAATGGCCTGAATACCAAGTTATTTTCTGCAAGTATGCTGACTTCTTAGGGCCCGCCTTTCCTTCATGAAGACAAATGACCTCAAATTCCAAGTTGGAAGATTCCAAAGAGGAGTTTGCTCTGATTATGAATCAGATCATAGGCTATTGCTTAAGCATGGGAAATGAAAGACTTTGCTTAAGCTTTCATTTCATAAATGGTTGCCAGGGATGCTCCCCTTCTTCCTAAGTTCTATTTTTTTTCATGTTTGCTGTTGTGCTGGAATCAAGTTATATACATATATGTTTATTACGAATTGGATTTCCTATAGCTTTGTAAGGATGCTGGAAATAAACATCCTTTGAAATGATTTTATATATTGAATAGTTCTTGTGCTAAGGTAATGCATCTCATTTATAATGAAACACATCACTCATAGAATTTCCGATTTGTAATAGAAAATCCAACTAGTAATTGAACATATTACTGATAGAATTTCCTATTAAGCTATCAGTAGCAGTCCCAGGTCCAGTATAAGCATCTAAGTAAGTAGCATACCTAGCAATGTACCTTCCATCTCTAGAATAAAAGCGAGCACGAGTAGTTCCATACCCAGTAAACCCAGGAGCAGCAGATCTAGATACAGTAGAGGGAGCAAAGGCAGTAGGTGGCATCTGTTCCAGCCACATATAGAGATCGAGATCGATACCCAACACCTGTAGAAGGACCTCCTTTACTAGTAGCAGCGGAGTAAGAAGGAGAGGGTGACGGAACTGAGATTCTATTCCCTTCCTAGCCCTCATCCACTAGACATGCTACCTTGATTTTAGTGCCCCATGCTTCAAAAAAAAGTGGGTCTTGTGCTGTGCCACCTAACTCTGCATAGATTGGTCGGTTAGGTGTGCCGATTCACCCCTTTTCCATTCCTGGGGTCTCTGGCCTTTGTTTATCTCTGTAATGATACTACAAGGCGGGTGATTGTGCCCGCTCTGTCCCCGACTCTTGTGAGCCTGGCGCCTTACTATTGGATTGGCGCCTTTCTTTGCCTGAGCTTGTGAAGCGGTAGAAAGGATTGCTGCCATCTTGCACTCAAATGGATAATTCTATTAGTAATATGTTCAATTACTAGTTGGATTTTTTATTACAAATTGGAAATTTTACGAGTGATGTGTTTTATTATAAATTACCTTAGCACAAGAACTATTCAATATATAAAATCATGCTTTCAAAGGATGTTTATTTCCAGCATCCTTACAAAGTTTCCTGCAACTTCCCTCCAACATTTTAGGAAGGTTTCTAAGCAATGGGAGTCACAGATCATTTAGGTTCTTGGACTCTGAAAACATGCATGTTGAGTCGGAATGGGTTCAGTTTCCTGCTGATGTTCGTTAGTATCTCACCGTCACTGGTTCTTGTAATGGCTGTTATGCTTTAGTATCTCACTGTCATTGGTTCTTGTAATGGCTGTTATGCTCAGCCTTGAAGAATACAGGGGTGCTCTGTTACGGAACCCTTAAAACTAATTATTCCAGAGGGTTTACCATTTCTTGTCCTGTGGTTAGTAGGAATGTATTATTTTAATTGTTTTGGTCTCGGATACGATTCTTCTGAGGGGGATTACAAGATGACTTAGTATTGGCTGGTGAGACACATGATGACTCGGTGTGAAATGCCTGAAAATGATGATGAGTTTTAATCCATTAAAGGCTTTCTTCGTTTTGATTTGGTTGAGCGAGAAGCTTAGCTTGACATTAGTACCTTTTGAAATTAACTGCAAGAACCTCTGTTTTGAGTTAGAGATGAGGGCTATCAGAGGATGTGTTTCGTTGATTCATTACAATGTGGAAGGCCATACTGATGTGTGGCATCCAGGATTGGATAAGTCAGCTTTACTGGATGAAGAAGATTCTATTAATATACTGACAGTAGAAAGGGCCCAGATAGTGACTATCCCAAATATGAAAGAATTGCCATTCTAAAAACCATTGAGACCCTTCTGGTACAGGAAAGATGGAAAAGTTGTATAGCATTCTGAGAAGATTCATCCAATGATGAGAAAAGAGAACAAGGGAGGAGAGGAGTCCAATGGCAGAGAAGAAGATATACGTATAGGATCCAGAACAGAAAGAATTCTCAGGATGTAAACTTAGCTGCAAAATCTTCGAGTGATTACACATTCCCAAACTTAAAGTTCGCCAAATGGGTTTTTATGGGCTGTAATCCTGGAACTGATTAGTATATTCCTTACCAATGTTTGAATTCACCTGTCTGTTTTAGTCTTCTCTTCTATTGCTTCTGTAAATAATTTCCAACAAGCTGCAGAAACTTATTAAGACTTTTATTCTGTACACAAAGGTATAAGCACATATAAGGGACTATGTATCTCTTTATACATTTAAGTTCTGGACTTGCTGTGATCCGACAAACTTCAAAAGAGCGGCAGCTGTTTTCATTTCTTCAAGCACTACTATGCGCTGTTTAATCAATTCTCACGGCTTACAAAGGATCTCGATGCATTATTGACACCTGAATCGATGCAAAGGAAAACATTAGCAATCACTCTGCTCAGAATTCTAGAAATAAATCTCAAGAGTAACTTCTAGCTTGCAACTAAGGAATGTGGCTTTAACGCATTACAGCTTACAAAACCACCAGGTAGATATTTAGTGAAATTATGGTTCTAGAAACGCAGACCTTTTAAGCATCTTCAGACCTGGTCAATCATCAGCCGTCATTCGCATGCAATCTTAGTGTCAAAGCTGCTAAGGCAAATTGCAAATGCTTGGAATGCAGAGATTGGATATTGATAATCCATGGTAAACATATCCTTTCCCACTTTTCCAAATTGGAGGATGATTTTTTCATGCTCTGGTCCTGCAGGTCCATCCTCAGGAGAAGCAACTAGTTGAAAGTTTTTAACTGATGCAACTGTCACTCGTCCATGGAAGTTCAAACACCAGCACTGGAGCTGCTCATGCCATCTTGGAGCCTTGTTCTTTAATACCAATGCCCCATCTTTTTGACTGGACAAAGGTCCTGACAGAAAATTATCGATTTGGTTTGATCTTGTCCGGAAAAATGAGAATGATGGTGAGTTATCTACAATAGGATGAGAAAACTCAGTAGGTGTAGGAGCTACTCCACCGGGGCCAATAGCATTAGCAGGAATAACATCCATAATGCAGTGCATTCTCCTTGGTCCACTGTTTCTCACATAGAATTAAAATTGATGACCATTAGCTATTTTCATGGCAACTCTTGCTTCTAAATTGAGGTCTAACTGTAGAACTAAAATCACAACCATAAATTTCATTACTGAAACTGGTGCAACATAGTAATTTGTTTGGTTCCTTTACAAGAGACTGATAGGTAATGGTTGGGAAGCTAAAATCTTACCGAGAACCCAGTACATTCAATTCATATGAGACATGTGCTACTGGATAGTTTCCAGAAGGCATTCTTGGTGAAACTTTTTTCAAATTTACTAGCTTAGTAGAGTGACTTTTTCTCATCTTGGCTCCAGCATGAGGTGGTTGTCCATCAAAGACTGTGAACTTGGTTCCAAGAAAGTTTGATCTTGTCAAGTGGAAGAGAAAATGTTTGTTATTTATTCAAATGAACAAACAAACAACATTCTTTGGTAGTTATAACATACCTCAGTTTCCCAACATAAGTTTGGCTACCCTTTGACATATCATGAGCATGGAGAGATATGATATAATCTGTACAGGTGGGCCGTTTCCACTTACGTGCAGCAAGAAGAAATTTCCCATCATCTGTTAATGCTGTGTACAAGAACAGAAAAGAGGCCAACATTTTAGTTCTTCAGTTCCATATAAAGGACCGCAGCAAGGCAGGACCATCAATTCATATAGAATTTACAACTCGATCAAATTGACTATTCATCTTGATAAATCCAGACTGAATTTCTGTTCCAATTCTAGGTAATTTGAGAAGAGTAAACCTGAGATGGAGATTCAAATCTCACCATTAGTAAGACTTAGGTAAAGATAGTATGTTTGTGTGGTCCGGCACCGCTTTATAAAACATTGGAGGAGAAAATCCCTTGGACCAGGCTGCAAAAAGAAAGCAACAAATGGTGCTTAAAAGGTGGATTTCAGAGGAACACAAAAATAAGTTGATCACTGTGGTTAATTGTTATTATTCATTTCACAACCCACACATCATTTGAACAAGTTGAAGTTAGTACCAGCAGTTATCCACCACATAACAGACAGTTGCAACGTTAAAGATGCTCAGAATTCAAAGAAAAAATGTCTCAACATCAAGCAAGGGATTGTCAAGTTAAAAATTGATAATGATCTTCAAAATTATACCAAGTGAGGTCGGAGGTCCCATAAAGTTGAATTGGAGTTTAGCAAGGATTGAGAAATTGTCCTATATTAGGAAAATGACAAATAAATAGTTGCAGGACTTAGATAAACCCTTTAAAGATAGAAATATCTTGAAGATGAAAATATCTATAAACACCATCAACTATCTTAAATCAAGAAGATTTCACTTCCCAAATGACTTTCTTGTTATGTGGAAACTGGAGACAAATTAGTAGCTATCAGCACAATTTGCTGCTTATCCATAGCAAAAGAAGTAAGAAAAAGCACTACCAAAAGCAGACAGATAAAAGAATTCTTCTTTCAAGCTAATGAACCCATTAATCGTCTAAATTTCATGAACACTACGAGATTACAGCAACATAAACTTGACAATTTAAACTTTTTGATTCGTTCTTCTCTTGAAAGAATTGATACCCCAAACAAACATGTTTCCTGACCAAATTTGAAAAATCCAGCAATCCCTTACCGCCAACAAATCGAAAGGGAAATAAAATTTACCGAAAACTCCATTAAACAAAAGATCAAAACTTCTAGAACAATCCAAAGAAGCGCGAATTTCTAAACCAAACCCATTATTCACACCTGCTTAACAGAGATGGGGAAAGTGAGCTGGCCAGAAAATTCAGGAACTTTGACGAGATCCTTAGTGATGTGCCTCCAATTTCTGCAAACACCGGCACACGCCACCACGCTTCTTCTGGGCGGCCATTGGAATTCCGAAGCTTCAATTCTAATCAAAACCTCTCTCAGCAGCTCCTGTGGTAAGTTCGTCCAACACGGTGAAGTATCCCCGCCGAGTCCGGCCTCCACCGCCGACCTGTCATGGATAACCACGTGGGACCTTGACCGGCTCATAATATTTTTCAAAGAAGACATTTTGGGTCTACCAGAACTATGGCCTTTGATCAATGTTGGAAGAAATCAAAAGGGTTTGCGTAGTTATAGAGATGCAGATTGGAGATTGGTGAATGAAGAGAGTAGTAGAGAGAGAGAGAGAGAGGAGAAGGTCGCAGGTAGAGAGTAGGAGAGATTAATGAGTGTAGTTGGTTAATACAAGTTTGCTTTCATAAGTACCTTATCCGCTAATTTGTTTCTTGTGTAATGATTAGGAGTTAATTAAATAGCTAATTACTTTATAATTAGAGAGAGAGATACCTTAGCAAATATTTTCTATAAATGTGGACCAAAATTGTTTTCCACAAATGTCTAAACAAATATCATTTACTTGTCAATGATACTTTTTGACTTAATGATAATAAAAATTTATATTATTTAATTTTTGTATGTATAAAGTATAATAATTTCATATAAGAATGAGGAACTTGAATTAGATTTGTTTGAATTAATTAGTTTAGAACATATTTTTATTGAAACATAATAGTAGACAATTAAAGAGAAGAATTACTTTTAAAAAAAAGTTGATTCTATCATATGTTTTATTATAAACTTAATGGCTGTTGTCATCACAACATCACTATTAAATTGAACTTTTTTTTAGATTCGAGGAAATCTCGTAGATAGGCCAAGTGGGCACACCTGAACTTTACATCACTATTTTTGAGTTTTTCCTTGATTTCTATTTATCATCATCAACATTTAGAAAAAGGGTTTGAGGAAATTTAAATTAGAAAAAGGGTATATTTTACTTGAAAAAATAGATTGAGTATTTGTGATATTGAGAAAAAAAAGGAAATAATGAAAATAATCACTAATTTTTTTAAAAAAGGAATAATACCACCAAATAGAGTTTGAATTTTCATTTCTATCTAGACAAATAGTGGTATCCCCTCAAAGAAGAAAACTTGCAAATACAACATTAGGACACACCAAATTGCAATCAATTCTACATTATTTGCACCAAATAGTCCACAAAGTTTGTTGTCTAAACACCACCAAATGGAATCATTTGCCTCTAAGACTAATTGAGTACAACCTCATTATTCCTTCTTGAAACAAAAAAACCAATTTCATGAAAATCTTTCAATTTTCAAACATCCAATCTTTAAAACTATTCCCAACATCGTAAGATTATTAATCAAGAGAGGTTATGTTAACACTTTCAAAAATTTTATTTAAAAAAAACTATAATGATGAAATTTTATCAATACAAAAAAGAAAATAGCAACTATGAATTTACCATAAAAATAATAAAAACAATATTTAAGTTTCTTAAATTTTCAAGTTTCAAACTTACAATACCCTTCTTTTGGGTTTAAAATTCACAAAAGGAGGATTAAGTTTAATAGCAAATAATTCATAATTCATAATTAATAATATGACATCATCATCATCATCGTCATCTTTTCTTAAGAAATAAAAAATGATTAGAATTATAATTATACGAAGTTATAAAAATCTAACAAACCCACGTAGATTTAAGAAAAGGGTTGTAAGAAAGTAATGGATACTTCTTATATTATAACTTATTATGTTATTAGGATTATTGTGAATTTTTAAAAAGAAAAAAGAGCAAAGAAGAGCCTACATTGAATAATATCTAAAAAGGAGGTAGACCTAAGGCTCATCAAAATGGGTCCCTGCGCCCATAGAGGTTTGTCCACTGAATTGAATCTTTGGTGACGAGTGTGACTGATATCGGTAAAGTCTTTTCTTATAGAATTTTAGGTTAAATTGACTTTTTATTCTAAAAACTAATATTTTATAAAACATGAATTTTTGTTTTTGATTAAAATACCTTCACATGTTAAAGTGTCTATTAACACCAATCTTCTGTGAGAGGGATTGAAACAATTAAAACCCTATAATTAAGAAATTACTTTGTGAGGATAAATTTTTTTAATATATAACAAGTGTTATTCATAAATTATGATGAGATAAAAATTGTAAAGTGAATCTTGTTGGGATGTAAAACATAAGTAGGAATCCCACGTTAAAAAGAGACGAAGCTAATGAAGGACATAAAAGTGGAAATGATCCATGAATCTAATATCTTAAAGTTTTGGGTTGAAGTGTTGTGTCAAAACTTACAATTATGTTTCATCACTAAGTGCATAATGTAGATCTCCTATAAAAGTGGACTCTCCGTATCTAACAAATAGTATCAGGGCTAATAATTCGACAAGGGACAAGTATAGAGACGATAGTCGAATCCTAAAGTTGGCTCCCCGCGAAAAAAAGCAAGGAGACTCCTGGTAAATCTAGACACCAGTAGAGTAAAAGGGCTCCTAATGACGTCATATATTCGAGTTGTTAAAAAAAAGACAAAAAAAAGTTTTCGTTTAAGGAAGAACCCAAGTTCAATGTAAAAGTTCACACTTGAGGGAAAGATTGTTAAGATATCAAGTGTGAGTAAAAACTCCACGTTAAAAAGAGATGAAACTAGTGAAGAATATATAAGTAGAAAGCACCCATAAATCTAGTGTATTAAAGTTTTGAGTTGAAAAATGCTGTCAAAACCTACAAATATATTTCATCACTATGCTCGTGATATAAATCTCTCTTGAAAGTCAATTCTCCAAATCCAACAAATTTTAGGGTTTAAGGAAATACTTTAGTACAAACACACAAAATAATCTAAATTTTGACTTCCTTAAAATGACTAAGCACCAATTATTCTCCAAAATTCCAACAATTATTGCTATTAATTATATTTCAGAATATCTTATTAGTTCTTCAAAACATCAAAAGCTTACGGGGACTGTTTTAGTGGATTCTGTCTTATCTAAAGTAGAATCATAGTTTCATTTCATGCAGCCCTTGTGGTAGGGAACTGTCATCATTTCTTCATCTCACAAAAAAACAGACATTGGCAGGAGATACTGCAAGATGCTTAGGTCAGCCCACCAAGCAATAAGAAATCAATATGACCATCTTCTTGACCACTGTTGTGTGTGGACTGAAGAGTCATTTTCTTTATTCTCTGTATATTGGCATTACTAGCACACGACCAATTTCTTTACCTCCACCTTATCTCTTCCTCTATCAACTTTAATAAGAATCTAACTAGAGGCGGGTCTGTTCAGGTTCTGGCAATTAAACACACGAACAAAAACCAGAATCAGAAAATGGCACAAAAGCCACCTCCAACATGCATATTCCATTGAATGTTTTTGTGTTAGAACCCAAAAGTTTGTAGATATAGTGTGACATCATTGCTTCAAGGATTAGTATTTAACAGGGTCAGTCTTTTTTGGTCTCTAAGCACAAGATACAAAAGGGTTTCTCTATAGATAGGAAGCTTAGCTTGTCCAGTAGACAGCAATCTTGAAGATCCAACATAATTGGGGATAACACGTTGAATTGAAGAAAATGCCAGAATTTGCATCATCATTGACATAATGAAACCTGAGGTTATCAGCCACAATTTTAGGCAAATAACTGAGTTTTACCCTTTAGAAGTAGTTTTGGATGAGAAGGCCCGCATCTTCATTTACTTGAAATTCAATAATTGAGAGCCTAGAACGAAACCTTAAATGCCATGACATGTCATTATCAGATGAACAATTCATCCATGAAAGACAATCACAACTAACGCCTATGACAACTAAGCCACAGCAGAGGAAGTATTCATCATTCAAAACCTGAAATTGCTTTCAATTATCCAACCAACCCCAAGCACTAAAGCACTAGGTGTCCAAATCCGTTGCTTTCATGACTTTGTCCACAGCCACTTTCACTTGCTTAAACAGGGAATTTAATGGTGGCAACTTACCAGGAGCAGTTTCCAGGGCTCCTTCATATTTTGTTGAAATGGAGCACGAGGTCCCCAGGCCCACCAAATTTCAATACAACAGGGGCATGTTTCCATGACTTAAAAACCTATGTATGTAACTTAACAAAGTCTGTGTGCTGTATTAGATTTCTTGCGCATTGAATAGATTGAAAAATCATGTCAAACTAAAAAATAATAATTCTTTCCATATTCAGTTATTTGCACCTTCATGATAATCAATAAAGGCATCATTGGAAAGGGCAAGAAAAATGATAATTAACAAGGAACCTAAATGTATGACTTACAAAGAAAGTAGAAATGAACATTTTTTGCGGCATATGATTATATTTAGCTACATTCATCCTGAATCACAAGGACCTGACGTTGGACATCATTTCAAGTCATTTGCATCACTAGCAAGCCAATATGATCAAATTTCAAAAAGTGACAATTGAAAGTGGAAGCCAAACAAGAAAATAGTCACATTAAGTCAAACGAGACATTGCAATATTTTTAAAAAATGAACTAAAATATGAGATCATATACCAATATTGTGAGGAAATTTAAATGTCAAAACAAATCTCAAGAGAATAAACTTTTAATATTGTCCTTTCCTTCACTGCTTTCAAATATAGACACAGGCTATTTCAAGGTACAGAATGAGCTACAAGAAACAATTTCATTCATTTACTTTCTTAGTTAAAAAAATGGATCCTAAACTCATGTATGCTACTAGAGTTTTTTGCCTGACATGTATGTTCCTAAATACATTTATACTCAGCCAAAATTCCAGCTAGTGAGAACTCCTATAAACTGGAACACTGCCATTTGGTCGCTGAATGGTTTGAAGTAATTTTCCTACAAAAAGAGAGATGGGAGCATGAATCAAGAAATGAAGCGTTCACATGCTGCTAGGAAAATTAATATACAATTGGGTGGCTATGGCAAAAAAAGGTTACCACGATGGTATTGCGTTTTACCAAAATTGTGCAACATTTTCAGACATGACAAACACAAAGGCTAATATACATGGTGCAAATTTTCTCTATCAAAAGTTGTCCCAACACTTACACGTAAATAACCTTTTCAAGAACATGGCAGCATATGGACCGGTTACTACTACGTAAAACTGCTGTGGTACCTGGTAACCATAATGTCCACGAATATGTCCACTAACTTAGCTAACATGAAGTGCGGAGTCAATTAGAAATTAGAAAACTTTCTAAGTCAAGGAACAATGTAGACATTTAGCAAAATACCTGAGTTTCCTGCAAAAGAATAAGGATTGTTGGAGAGATATTTGCTTTGAAGCAATCTGACTGTAGCAGTCTGAGGCATCAGAATATTGTCCACAGGTAAGTGACTTGAAAAGTTAGCTGATGGTAGGCATCCTCCTGGTTTGTCCACGTCAACATTGGAAATTTGTGCGAGAATTTGATCAGGTTTACTCATTGGAGGATGTCTCTGTTTCACCAGTAATAGGGAAACAAGTCGGTAGCCTCACTAAGTTTCAAGAGCAACAATGAAAAGGTGAGCAACATTAAGAACCATAAATTTATCAAAATAAATTATTTCAAATTGGACAAACCATATTACTTCACCGCTAATAAACATTAAACCTAAGTTTGCTCAAAATGAGAGGCCATTTTATTGTCCAGGCAAAAGCAAAATAAACTTTGGATAATGTTTACATCTAACAACTAGATTTATATGCCATGCTCATGTAACTTGCCCTCACAATCATAAATATGTTTGTATTCCAGAAGAACTTTATGTAGAACATCTGTTTCATGCTTTTAGCTATTTGAAAGAACACAACTTCAAGATGGCTGACACAAGACTACTTATAAGATCTTCCCTCCTGTGAGATTAAAAGTAAAGAAACACAGGATCTAACCTTCTTCTTAAGCATGTCTTGTTTTTGATCATTTGAAACACCCCTATGACCCTGGAATTCCTTTATAATTTCCTGTGATACTTCTGGACACGTCACACCATCACTTGATCCCTTAGCTGATGCTGTATGGTACAAATTACCAATTGCTGAACGGAGATGATTGTTCCTTTGAGAGTAATATATTTTGGTAGCAATGGGAACTGGAACATCTGTTTAAATTGTACAGATTTTTGTCAAACACAATTCAACAGAATAATGAACCAACTCCTAACTAAGAGAAAGAATAGTTCAATGCATGAAAAAACTATTACAGGGAATAAATTGCTGACTATTAGAAGTAGAAATAAAAACAATATAAAGCATACAAAGTTAGAAGAAAAAAAAAACTCTTGCCATCTGGCATGATTCATAAGCTTGCTGAGAGCTTTTAACAAAAACAGCATCATTACAAAAGTCACTTTCTGAGGCATATTGCTTACGTAATTCCCTGCCTGGAGAATACATGAACAGAATCCTCATAAGTCATCCCATACAAATGGTCATCAAGCCAATTCCAATTCATTTAAGGAATATAGCATGTGCATGTACATTTGTCAATAAGAGAAGCAACAATCGTTTAAGCAGTCTTTCAATCTAATGCAACAAAAAATTCAATTGACAAGAGAACAGAAACTAGCTAACAAAAGAAAATAGAAGTCCAAAACTCAAGAAGCAAACTACAATAGTTTGGTGAAATATACTCTCAAAGAGGAATAAAAAAGAAGGCAATCATTACATGAGCTGTTATAAAACAGTATTAGTATAACAACAATAGTTGGACTTACAAGGATCAAAAACCTGAGAGCTTTCAATGCCTGCTAAGTAAGAAGATATTTCTAAATCATCTGACTGAGACAGATTCTGATTCAATACACTACAAAAAAAAAAAAAGTCACTGTGTAACATTTTGGAAATGCATATACAAAGTTACACAGGTTCACAACAGCAGTTTACAAGTAAAACTTTATGAACAGAGTTTTGATGTTGCAAAGATGTATCATTTCCTAAAATTATGGTCGTAGTTCATATAAATTAGACAAATATCATAACAAGTTCATGCAAGCACTCCCAATTTTCACAGTAAGTTTAACATTGAGGCCTGTGGATAAAAGTTGCGTCACTTATCCAACATAAAAAATGCATCAATGGGATATTTTAAGTAATTTCTCACAGCCACTGAAAAACAATATCCTGATTATGTGAACAGAATTTTTAACATACTTTACACAATTGTACAATTAAGTGCAATGACACATAATTCATCAAAATGGATGATGTGCTGGGTATCCCATCTCCTTGAAGAAACACAGGCAGATAAATGAAATTTGAAACAATAACACCTTATAAAGAACAAAGAAAACATACAGTTTAGAGCATTTCGTTGGAGGTGAAATTACACAGGCTGAGGTGTTTGTATTCTCATGATTCACTCCTTTACCGTCCATCATTGAAGTCACACCAACACAAGCAGAATTTCCTTATAGACATTTTCAAGCAAACAATAGAGCTATATTGAGAAGTAAGAGCAATACTTGTATTGCAAAACTAAACTGTAGGGAAAATATAACAAAATTATTTTTTCATCCACTCAAATACTAAACAATGGCAAATGCAACTGCCCTCAACTGAAGAAAATCATTGTCCAACCATATCAGACTAACGACATGAAATGCATGCAAAAGGCTTCTTGGATAAAACTCTAAAAAGTTTATTTAAAGTGCATTATACGGTTTCTTAAATTACAAGACAAAAGCATTACAATACACAACTTTAAAACAATAAAAAACTCACGCAACAACAAGCTATTAAAAACTGATTGACCTCGTACATTTCTTGGAGAATACCATCTCAAGTAGCAGTACAGAAGTACCAACTGTTGCAACCTACTTGACTGCTCAAAGGTTCAGCTGAAGTCCTTGCTTCAGATGCCAAGAATAGATGAGCACACAATTCTTCTGTCATTAAGGAAATGCTAAATACCAATATAGAGCAATAAATGCTGCCCTTAGCAAGTGACAACCAACTTCCCATCCCTAAGAAAAGTAACATCAAAGATGCGCCACAACTTGAGCTTGACAAAGTAACTTCTTTTTACTAAACAAAGACCATAAAATATCGCAAAGCTAACTATGGAAGTAAGAAAAGAAGGATAAAAATGCTTTGAATTTCAGAAAGAGCATGAGAATAAATGACTGAAAACAAGAAGCAAATACGACTCACTTTTTGTATCCACGGAAAAGGAAGAATGTAATTTGGATTGCCCGTCAAAATGAGATTCTAGGGCAGCTGTGTCATCAACATCTATAGATTCAAACTGTTCTTGCTCTCCAGCTGGTGCAGCTTGGTCTAAGTATGGTTAAATTGTAAAAAGTAAAAATCTCAATCTGCAGTAAATGCTCCAACTTTAGTAAAAATATGTGAGTATAAGCCTATAGCACCCTAAAGTCAGCCCGCAAGACCTCGATAACAAGAAGATTACAAATGAAAGAATCTTTCGAGACTCTTCATTCTCCCAATGAGGCTATAGATGATATCACGATTTTAGTCATGCTAGCATCTGAGTGAGGGAGAAAAGCATTTAAGCAGCCATTGAAGCAAAGCTTCAACAAACAGCCAGTTTTGCTCTTGATTAATTCCAAATTAAACTATTAAAGTGAAATAGAACAGAGGATACTTGAAAAAGAGCTTAATGACTTTTTTTTGTCCTTCCTAGGAGGTTTCCTGTGACCAATGCCACCAGAAGGCTGCAACAACATTTCTCCTGTAGAAATTAAGGACCTACAAAGTTCTGAGACAATAAGAGGGAAAAACAAGAAAAGAACCCAGCTCAGAGCAGCACCCAAACTGTCACAAGACAATAAAAATAAGCAAAACAACTTGTTTAACTTCTGGAAGACATTGGGAGAAATTTTCTCAAACAAATGGAAAAGAAAAACCGAAACAGATAAACCCTTAAAACCTGCATGAGCTGCATATTGACTGGCCTTCACTGGCTTTTTACATGCATTGCAACAAACCTTCACAATTGCATTGCATAATCAGATAAACAGCAGGAGCAGGAAGTCAGTGAATTTCAATTGCAGATGCAATCACAAATATATAAATAAAAGGGTAGTCACATATATAACAAGCACCATAACTCACTTTAGGCTTAATACTCAAGTGGATGTATATTTTCCATCAAGGTTAAGTGTCAAACATTCTAATACATCAGTAGATACAAATATCCACAAATATTGTAGCACAGATGTGCACTTGCCACCAACACAATTGTATGCCCACAAATGCACAAATAAATTTCCATAGCTCATACATATACAATACTAAAAGACACATAAACAAATAAGACATCACAAAAATTCATAGTATTGTCAAATCTTACCAGATGCAATGGGTCAGTCATAGGCATCAAACCAAAAACATGCATATCTGCCAAGAATCATAAGCATTAGAAGAACTTGAGACTAAAAAACAAAGAGTCATCAATGAACGTTGTAAAAAAGATGAAAAATTGTTGCAACTTTGGAGCACAATCCACCTTAACATACGATATGCAAATTCCAACTACACGGACATGATATAACTAAGGCCCTATAAATTTTAACTGAACATATGAATGGGAAATAATTACCTTCTTCATCAAGCAAATTCGGACTATCTGCCTCACGTAACTCTCTGTAGATGCATTCAAAAGCCAGTTTTTGCTTACTAATATCCACTGCCAAATAACCGGTCTCTCGTATGACTACAAAATTGAAACATCCAAAAAATGTATTCGCTTAGCAAATTACAGATGATTCTTACCATTTTTTCCTTTACCGGAAGGAGTGTGCGATAAACCTCCTTCAGCCAAAAGCCTAGCCATTACTGCCATTTTTCCATTTCCAAGTGAGCATACCATCCGTCTTGAACAAAAGAAATTATAGCAGTTAGAACTCTTAACAGCATTCAAAAGAAAACCATCACACCAACCAATCCCAACTGCATTGCCACATTAATCACCCAAAATCACCAACCACAAAAGCTATAAATTAATACTACCAACAAGAAACAAAACAAAAAGAACCAAAATATATGCGATTAAACCTCGAAATTTGTAAGAAACAGATGTCCCGGCGACAAAATCACAGAGGTTTCATTCTCAGAAACAATTTTCCGGCGCCATGCAATCGAACTCAAATGATCATCCATTATTTCAAACAACCCGCGCAATCATTGAACCGAAAATAAATTCCGAACTTGCAAGTAGAAAACTCATAAACCTGAAAAGGTAAACCCAAGATACTAACCCGCAACACAAAGATTAAAAACACCCATTAAAAACCGAAAGAGACCCACGTGCAATCCACTATCCAAACAAATATTCCGTAAAAATTATCCAAAAAATCTTCGGGAAACCAGCGATTCGACTTTACGTCAAAAAAATGGGTCGATCCCGCGGCAATGCAGGTACATCTGGAGGTCTGAGAGAGAAGAAAAGGGGGCAGCAGAGAACGCCAGTTGCAAAAGGTAGAGAGAATTTACAGTATACTGGAGCTTTCAGTTTTATTCCATTAGTACGTGTTGCAAAACAAGAGAGTCCTCTACTACTTCTTCTCTCCTTCAACAGAGGAGAGAGAAGATAAATGGCAAATACAAATTGGCCGAGAAGGGACTGTGAAAGTGAGAATTGATGGTGCTGGTTTGTTGCTTATTCTTGTGGGTGATCTGGGTTGGGTCCAAGTTCCCTCGTTTCAGCTGTTATCGGTAATGCCCGCCATGTGTTTGAAAGTTTTGGGGCTGAGACAAAGCTCATAGCTTTAGGGCCTTTTGATCTCTGTACCGAAATTTGGGCATTAATCTGTAAGCTTGCAGAAGATATGGGCTGCCAATGGAAAAAGGTTAAATATTTGAATATTTTTATGTAATATATTTTAAAATTACTAGAAAAATAGTTTGTAATATTAAAATTTTTAAATATAAATCATTAAATAACTAACTTGCTAATCATAAAAGTTGGTGTGAAGAGAAATTTGTAGGAATAATAAGTTAAAAATAAATAAACATATATATATATATATATTCAAATTATAAAATTCATGAATTATAATTAACAAATTATATAATAATTTAATAATTTAACATCTATTGAAATTTTATTTTTAATATAATATTATGAGAATTTTAAATTTTATTTGCTAATTATACAATAAATTAATATTTATGTATATAATATTTTATAAATTATATATCATTAATAAAATATTTATAGTGTTAATGTACAGATTTTAAAATTAAAGAATAAATTCGATTTGAAAATTTATATAATATTCAAATTTGAATTTTTTAAAAATTTTATAAATTGAGAATTCTAAGAAATTAACCGGATTCCTAAGTTCTCATCACTTGCAAACCATTTCTAACCATAGAGTAAATTACACTTGTTGAACAAATTAGTAGAAGAATTGAGGGCTTGATTATTCGCCAAGACCCTAGTTTGATTTATATAACATTAGAGAACTAATTACATAAAGAAGAGAAATACTAGGAGATTTAAGAAATCACTAGAATCATGGATATATTAAGATTCTTAAGGCTTTCCTAATACTCCCCCTCAAGCTGAAGCGTACATATCATAAGCTTCAAACTTGTTACATATAGATTGCACTTAAGATCCACCAAGAGCTTTGGTAAATAAATCGGCAAGTTGATCTTCTGACTTGAAATAGGGAGTTTTGATCAGTCCTGCTTCAAGCTTCTCTCTAACAAAGTGACGGTCAATTTCGATATGTTTAGTCCTTTCATGAAAGACCGAATTAGAGGCAATATGAATAGCTGCTTGATTATCACACATTAACTCCATTAGAGATGGATGCTCAAAATTGAGTTCCTTAAGAAGATGCTTCAACCAAATCAACTCACGTGTAGTGCATGCCATAGACTTGTACTCAAATTCAGCACTAAAGCAAGCAACAATTGTTTGCTTCTTATTTTTCCATGACATCATGTTTTCTCTCATAAAAACACAATAACTTGAAGTAAACCTCCAATCATAAGAACATGCCCAACTAGCATCTGTATACCCTCGTACTTGAGTGTGTCCATGATTTTGGTACAGAAGACCTTGCCCTGGGGATCCTTTCAAGTATCTCAAGATTCTGCATCCCAATGACTAGTCTTTAAAGAACTCATAAACTGGTTGACCACACTTGTAGCAAATGCAATGTCTGGACAAGTGACAGTCAAATAGTTAAGTTTACCAACCAGCCTTCTGTACTTGCCTGGATCTTTTAAAGATTCACTTTTTTTCGCATCAAGTTTGAAATTCGACTCTATAGGACTATTGACTAGTTTAATGCCTAATAAACCAATTTCTTCCAACAGATCATGAACATATTTCCTTTGGGATAAACGAATACCCATTTTAGACCTTGCGACTTCCATACCCAAAAAACATTTTAGGGAACCTAGGTCCTTTGTTTCGAACTTGATATGCAAAAATGATTTCAAGGACTGGATCCTTACTTTATCATCACCTGTGATAACAATGTCATCAACATAAACAATTAAAAGAATTTTGTCAGTTATAGGGTGATAATAAATACATATTGATCTACACCACACCGCTACAGACCAAACTCCATAACGACTGTACTAAATCTACCAAACCAAGCTCTCAGTGATTGTTTTAAACCATAAAGGGACTTGTTAAGACGACACACAAATTTAACCTCCCTCTAATCAACAAACCCCAGTGGTTGCTCCATGTAGATACTCTCGTCAATGGCATCGTGAAGGAAAGCATTTTTCACATCAATGTGATGGAAGGGGGAATTATGTATGGCGGCTAATACAATGAAAGCATGAACAGAGGTCAACTTAGCAACCAAAGAGAAATTTTCAGTGCAGTTCATACTGTGCACCTGTGTGTATCCCTTAGCCACCAACCAAGCTTTTAGACGATCAACAGATCCATTAAGAGTGACCTTAACAGTGAACA
This sequence comes from Erythroxylum incrassatum, assembly GCA_026546855.1. Taxonomy (NCBI): domain Eukaryota; kingdom Viridiplantae; phylum Streptophyta; class Magnoliopsida; order Malpighiales; family Erythroxylaceae; genus Erythroxylum; species Erythroxylum incrassatum. The sequence goes on along the minus strand of JANVCL010000214.1, from coordinate 46,186,401 downwards.
CCCAACGACAACCAACAATCGTATGACCATCCCATGTGTGATTAACCTGTAAAGCTGACATCTTTTCTTTCATGGCATATGTATATATAGGATGAGCCAAAACCTCTAAAACAATCTTGCGTATGGGTATGGAAGATAAAGTGGACATAAAAGCTAAGTACGATGGTGATTCATTATCAGAATTTGAGATAGGGTGAGATGAAGAGCAATCAGAATTCCAGAGATAAAGAGGAATTTGAGATAGTGTGAGAAGAACAAGACTATTAAGGAATGTATATTTACCATTAATGCAAAGATTAGGATGACTTGTATAGATGAAGATAAGTTCCCGTAATGTG
>JANVCL010000214.1:46151706-46180634 GCA_026546855.1 Erythroxylum incrassatum | reverse complement strand
TGTGTGGATCACTAGTTTAGTGCCTTGAGTTATGGAGATTTTCTCTCCTTCTTTGTTGTACTTCACTGTATATATGGTCGTGTATGTATCAAGAGTGAATTTAGACATCACATTTTCTGATCATCTATTTCCAGCTTTACATCTTCTTGACACTTTATAAAGACCTTTTTCCTTTACGAAGAGCAATCAGAAGATTAAGATTATCACCTGCTAGAGATAAAGAGGAAGAAGCCGGTGGAGATTGACATTAATCAATTGGTTGTGCTTCTTGACGAGCGTGTCAAGTATAAACCTGCAAATTAGGATTAGTTAAACATTCTAAAAGGGCAGGCTAAGTGTCAGGTGTAGACTCCAAAAGACTATTGTCAGGAATAATCAGACTAGGGACTGGTTGAGAAGGCATAAAGGGAACAGGCAAACAATCTTTTGTGTCACCGGAGCTATGTGGAGTTTTAGAAAAATATGGAGTGTCTTCAAAGAATGTAATGTCGGCAGAGACAAAACACATATTCAAAGAAGGACTGAAACATTTGTACCCTTTTTGTATACGAGAATACCCGAGAAGACAAACTTTATAGCTTTCGGGTCTAATTTATCTGTGCCAGGCCAAAGCTGATGAACAAAGCAGACATAAGCAAAGATATGAGGAGTAAGAGGAAAAAGATCTTGATAGGGAAAGAGAGTAGAGAGAGGAATTTTACCCACCAATACAGAGGATGGCTTGCGATTGACAAGAAAGCATGCTGTGAGAACAACATCCTCCCAGAAACTTTTGGGAACATCCGTGTGAATTAACAGAGTATGTGCAGTTTCAATAATATGTTAAATTTCCCTTTCAGCTACCCCGTTTTGTTGGGGTGTGTGAGGACATGAAGACTAATGTTGAATACCTTGTTGCTGTAAGTAACTGGATAACTGGTTAGAGAAATACTCTTTAGCATTATCACTACAAAGAATGTTGATTCAGGTATTAAACTGATTTTAGATTTCAGTATAGAAAGAATAAAGGATTGAGAATATTTCTGAATGATCCTTCATTAGATATAACCAAATCATTCGAGAAAAATCATCAACAAAAGTTACAAAGTACTACAATCCCAATTTGGACTTGATATAACTCGGACCCCAAATATTTGTATGAATTAACATAAAGGATTTTTCTGCCCATTTATTGACATGAGGAAAAATTAAAGAACGATGGTATTTCCTAAGCTCACAAGGCTCATAATTTAAATTGGAAATAGACTCGAGACCTAATAATAATTTCTTGAGTTTATTCAATGACGGATGACCCAGTCGATTATGAATATCAATAGGAGAAGCTAAAGCTAACAAAGCAACGGAAGACTGCAACTCGTCAAAATAGTACATTCCTTTCGATTCACGCCTTTCTCCAATCGTCTTCTTAGTCTTCAAATCTTGGATAATGACATTATGGGGAAAGAAACAAAAATAAAGAGAAGCGTTAGGATGAGAAGCCCCAACACCTGTGACGGTTGTGTTGAAACCATCAACGACTGTAAGCTTATTACAATGAGAGGAATGTAGGGGAAAAACATGATCCAAATTGGTTATGGTACCTGAGATGTGATTAGTGGCACCAAAATCTAATACCTATAATTGTTTCTCGGGAATAGATGAATAACAAGCAGTTGGGTTGCCTCGATAAGGCACAGATGCCACAGAAGAAGAAGACGCCTACTGAGCCGACTGATACTGCATATATTTAGCATACTCATCCTGAGATAGAGTGATACAGGACTGTGAATCTGCAACTGGATGAGGATGTTCTTCTAGTGATGCATAATGGTTTGCTCGTAATTCAAAGATGCTTACCCAACAAGTCTCCTGTTTATGCCCATAATTATCACAGTATTTACAATGGGGATGTGTGCCTTTACTGCCACGTCCTCTATCACTACGTCCTTCTCTATCACTCTGACCACCATGTCCTCCTCTAGCTTGCCAACTAGAATTTCTTGCAAGCGTTGATCTCTCAGAAGTGTTCTCAGACGGACCTTCTTTAGTCATGGAACAAGAAAGCCTAGAAAATACTTCAGCCAAATATGAGATTTCAACACCTCTAAGGATCTGTGCTAGAACAAACTCAAACTCAGGTTTCAATCCCAATAAGGATGTTATTATAATAATGAGCTCTTTTTGGCTTTGCATCTCCTTTACATCAGACGTTATTTGCTATAAAGAATTCAACTCTTCATATGCTCATTTCACCTTCCCAAAGTGGTCAACCAAACTTCCTTCCTGCCTGAACTTAAACAACTCAACAGAGGTATCATATACACGAAGCATATTACTTGAATATGAAAGCTTGGTATAGTCCCAAGCTTGCTTACAAGTATCGGCATGAGAAAACAAGTTTGAGATTTCAGGTTCCATGGAATAAAAAAGAAATAGCAACTATGCAGCATCAGCTAGCCAATTCTCTAGTTCCTTGTTATCAATTGGGGGATCGGTTGTGAGATGAGAAAATTTTTGTTGACCCTTGGAAATAAATGCAACATTCTTATACCAGAAAGAGTAATTATTACCATTTAAACATTGTTTGGTGATTCGCAAATTAGAGGATCCCGTTGTTGGAACCGTTCCCTAGCCACTAGACATTGAATTTTTATCAGGTTTTGACATACTTGCAATCTACTCAACAGAGCTACTGACGGAAGACGCTGGACTATGGCTGCCGATAATTTGGAGTGTATGACAGATAACGAGGACGACAAAATACTCAGGTTCTGGTCATATTTGACACAAACCGAGACCAAAACCTTGTTTAGACTAAGACATCACTGGAGGGCACCGAACAATGATGCTTGTTGCTCACGCACCAACGTGTGGGAAGTTTCTGGCAACTCGCAACGATGCTGCTCTGGTCGCCCATGGCTGCTAGTTGCTACTTTGAGGTCAATTTTGGTGTTTTGTTTTAGGGCAAAGAAAAAGAAAGATGACGCAGAGGAGAAGAGAAGATCTAGGGTAAAGAAGTAAGGTGACATAGAGAACAAGGGGATGGTCTAAGTTTTAAAGTGGCTTTGATACCATGTTGAACAAATTAGCAGAAGAATTAAGAGCTTGATTATTCACCAAGACCCTAATCTAATTTATATAGCAACAGAGAACTAATTAGATAAGGAAGAGATATCCTAGGAGATTTAGGAGATCACTAGAATCATAGATACGTTAGGATTCTTAAGACTTTCATGATAAAAATAAATATTAGTAATTATCAACCTTTAATTTATATTAAAATAATAAAATCAAAAGGCCAACCTTACTCCATTTTCTTTCACTACAATACCTCATCAACAACAACATTAATATCTAGTATGAATTAATTCCGTTGATACGTGTGGTCTAATAATACGTTGTTTTGTCCCTAACTAATAAAGAATCTGTTTTCAAATGACCATTGAGAGAGAGAGAGAGAGATGGAAAATATAGTAATAATAATAACAACAACAATAATAATAATAATCAAATAGAAAAATTATGGATTATAACAAAAAACATTATAAAAGTATACATATATAATGTCACAAATAATTTCTTAAAATTGATGGGTTTTAAAAATTAAAATAAAATTAAGTTACCTTTTTTTTTCTTGAAAACTTATGCCTTTTAAAATTTTTAATCACAAATCATAAAAACAAGATTTAGTCGTTTAGACCCTTTTTGTTTAAGATTAGTCATCGGTCGACAAGCCGACACTAACTGCTCGATCGGCTCACCGTCAACTGAAAGTTGAAAGCCTAAACTTGATCTCATTATTCTATTATGGGGACTAGCTTGACAAAAGGAGTAGCTGAAAAGGGGTTGGCCACGCTCGTGGCCTGCGTCAGGCAAGGATTAACTTCCTATGTTTAGGTTACATGGTTTGAGCTTATTTCAAACTTATTTAAAGTATAAAAGACACAAAATTTATAAGCCATCTAAAAGATTTAAAAAATTATAATTTTTGAAAATATTAAAAAATTCTTTTAATTTTCAAATTTAAATAAAAAACCCTTCTCTCAAACTTCAGTAAAAAAAAAAAGCAACCAAATATGCTTAGTATGAACATCAAATATGAAGTAATTAAATATTATTTATATTACGATTTAACTTAGCTCTTGAAATATAAATAAAAAGTAAATCTAATTCACATTAATAATTTATTAAAATCTTCTTCAATCATTAACTTAATCAATTTTAGTCATGTCTAAGAGCTGAGTCGAGTTATCATATTTGTAACATTTAATTAGTTCATGTCTATTGTTTATACTATGTATGTCTCATCGTTTTTTAATCAAAATCTCATAGAAGTAGCTTTTTTTTTAAAACCGAAAATTAGAAGGATTTTTTCGAGAATTTAAATATTTTAAAATTTTCTAAAAATTTTATGCCTTTTTCCCTTGTTTTAAAATGATATAACTTCAATTTAATTTTTTAAAATTTTTAAAATTATAATTTTTTAAAAAGTCTATTAAAAAATCAAATTGAATCTGACAAGTTATTCGGATATAAATTATCATGCCTTATTTTGTTTCACAAAGACACAACCAAAAACAGAAAACGTTCTCATTAAACCAAGAGACAAAATCATGGACGGTGCTAAGTCGACAAGATCATAATCCAACACACACGCGAGGCTAGAAAGTTCTTCTACAACCAACAGAGCACAGACACACCTCAGAAACACCCCCATGTTTCAAACCCCAAGCAGATGGAGAATTCGTTACCATTCATGCGAAAATGGAGGACCCCATAGCAGTAGTAGTACTTGCTTTCCTTTTCTTGGGAGTCCTTGTGAGACAACCAAATCCATCATGCGATCCTCCACCTTTGTACAAAGTTTGGGGGAGTTGTCGGGGTTAAGGTCAGCATGTGATTATTATAACTTTGTTGGTCAGAGTTTGAACAGAGGCTGCTCTGTTCTGTTCATTCTCTCGAGGTTTATTATAATTTTTGTTGGGTAAATTTAATTTATTTTTTAATTTGAGAAAACTATAATTTTGTTAAAAATAGGGAGTAATTTGTTTTAATAAAATTTAATATTCAATAAAATTTCTTTAAAAATGTTATTTCTCTTGAATTTTAATATTGAAAAACTATATATGATATTAATAACACATATACACCAATTATAAGTTTTAAATATGATGATATAATTTTAATTTTCAATTTAATTCTAATTCTAATTCAATAATTTGTTGTTATTATCTTTAATTATTAGTTGGATTGAGTTTAATTAATTTAAGTTACATTTAATTATTAAATTTAAATCTTCATGTCAATAACATATATTTATGTCATATCATATATGTTTTGTATTTATTTTTAAACTAAAAATCAAAATACAATTTTCTAAAAATTTAAGAATACGAAGATTTTTTAATAATTTGAAAACTAGAAGTTTAAAACAACTTAAACTATTAAAAATGTTTTAAAAATTAGAAAATTAAACAGATAAAAAAATTAAAATTTAAAAGATTCAATTAATATTAAACTGTCATAAAATCATCTAAATATTAAATAAAAATAGAGAATTAAAAATATAATTAAAAAAGATTTTCTTAATAATAAAATTTTTTAAAATTTAATTAAAAAATATTTAATAAAAATTAATAATTTTTAAAAATTATTAAAATAAATCAAATGAAATTTCAAAACAAAGAAAAGCTTATATCTTTTTACTCGTTGGTATGTCCTACCAGAGAAGAAATCTATATACATATATGCATGGATCTTATCGTCTTTATAGCACCACTCTTAATCCGTCCTTTGGTGGAGGGAACAAGTTTAGTGGTTCTTTTTAAAGTGACCCACAACATTGGACTCTTTGTCTCAAACGTCACTTCCATGTTCAAGACTTTTTCGAGTTCTTAGCTCTGTTTCAACATTTGCTAACTCTGTTTTGACTCTGTTTCAACGTTCGTTAACAGGGAAGAAGATTGAACAGAGCATTTCGATTAGTTTTATCAAAAAATAAATTTATTGATATTTTGATATGATACAAATTATATTCTCAAAATTTATATAATATCATACTTACCAAATATATAATTACAATTCTTTTACGTTCAAGAATAAGTTGAAGAAGTGTAATCACTTATATTTAAATTTATTATTATAATTATAAATAAATTTACTTATTAATTATAAAATAGTTCAACTATAAATGAGGAACATATTTACTGTTCCCAAAATGTTGTGTCTCCTGTGTTTGAATAAATCTCAGCTATTTATTAAAATAAGTTGAATGATTAAGGAAGCGCTTGGTTCACAAAAGGTAACGAGAATAGGAATAAGAATGAATATAATAAGGAATGAGAATGGAGTATAGTCAACAATGAATCTCATTTCTCTAGTAATTCACAGGTATAGAGTATTGCTGAAAATGGGGGAATGAAAGTGTTACCCCTGTTAATATCAAACATAAGTTTTCATTCCATACCCGTACACTTCTCCCTATTACCCCCAAACAAGCACCCCCTAAGATTTTAAAGGCACAATAGAGTACAACAAATTGGGAACAGTAGATGTGCTCTGCTATAAATGAGTATAATAAAAAGAAAGATATATTATAATTTATTTTATTTTCAACAAAAATGTTATAAGATTTTTCAACTTAAAATAATCTCTTGTTGGTAAATAACTTCAATTAATGGTCAAGATTGAGGTTTCAATAAAATATATATTATGTTAGGATGTTAAAATTATGTTTGTTTCATAATGTATGGCATTTTATTAAAATTTATAAACGCATAAAATGTTATTTTTATTTAACAAAAGATTGAAAAAATAGAGTATGTGAGTGAAAAATCATTAATTAGAATAAAATATAAGTTAAATTTAACTTTTAAAAATCAAAATTTGAAAAAAAAGTTGATGTTTATAAAGATAAAATATATTAAAAATTTTTTATAGTTTAATATTTATTTAATGATTATATTTAAAAATTATTGGATCATACTATTTATTTTAATTATTTTTAATTTTAAAATAACTTAATTATATATAAAAATAAGAAGAATCTACGCAATTAAAAAAAAAAGAATCTACGAATAAAGAAGCTTCCGTGAGTTGGTGCGTTACAAATGCACTCTTTTTTTTTTTTTGAAAGGTACAAATGCACTCTTTAGATTCTCTGGACTGTGTTAACACTATCATTCTCATGGACCCGTCCCTGTTCCACACTTAAGCCATTACACCGTCCATTGTCTTTCAAAACAACAGAAACCCAGATGTTATATGTTTCCCCCGGTACAAAATCACCTCCAAATCTCCATTTTTGATGTGACATATTCTTCTTTGAGCTGAAGTTGGTTAGCTATAGATATATATATATATATATGTGTTGCCTTTGGAGTCTATGTATGTGTCTTTGTGGTGACTGGTAAGTGAGTAAAGTTGCGAACTTTAGCTCCATAAAGCCTGTGGGTGGCACTGCTTTGGTTTGGAAAACGAAGCAACTTCTGTTAGGAAAGTGAGAAGATAACTGGTTAGAGAAACAGAGTTCAGAGTTTTACTTTGCTGTGTGTGTTGGGTTTTTAATGGCGGTCAGTGTAGTCTCTGTTCTGTCAAAGTCGATATTGGCGTCCGATCATGCTTCGGTAGTGTCAATAAACCTGTTTGTGGCTCTTCTTTGTGCGTGTATCCTTATTGGTCATTTGTTGGAAGAAAGCAAATGGACGAACGAGTCAATCACCGCACTCGCTATAGTAAGATTTTAACTCTGCCCTGAATGATACATTAGATGTGTTTGATTGTCTTTATAAAGAGTTTAGTAAAGAACAGTTTTGTGATAGCTCTCTGGTGGATTAATGTAGGGACTGTTCACAGGAGTTGTGATTCTGCTCACTACAGGAGGGAGGAGTTCCCATCTTCTGGTGTTTAGTGAAGACTTGTTCTTCATTTATCTTCTTCCACCTATTATTTTCAATGCTGGGTATGTTTGATCTTCTGCATTTCTTCACTTTCCTGCTGGCGGATTCATTTAGAAATCGATCCTTTATGCTCCTTCTCGCTTCCATGGCTATAAGCTCGTTTAGTCGTAAATTGAGAATAATGCAAGCCCAACTAGGATCAGAACTGGGACAACTCGTTGAATAACTCGTGTGATATGATGATTGGAGGACTTGCAGTTCTTCAGTTTCTGTTTGATAATTGTAAAAAATTAGGCAATTCGAAGACATAGCTATGACAACCATTACAATGGAATTCTAATGCAGTTTGAAACAATAAAAGAAATCCTATGAACAAAAGTGTTTTCTTTTCTTTTGGTTTTATTCTCCATCGAAGAAAAAGGTTGCTAAGCTTACGTGATCATTCTGTTTTGATCCTCTGGACCAGGTTCCAAGTGAAGAAGAAGCAATTTTTTCGCAACTTTATGACTATTATGCTGTTTGGAGCAATTGGTACTTTGATATCCACAGCCGTCATATCAGTAGGTACTCTAGAACGGCCAAATGTTGGAATTTTGCCCCATAACCACATTTGGGGAATAAACAAAAAGATCTACTTCACTCTTCCAGGCATCTAATTCATAGACCAGTTTTGATGGTTCTTCCTGTTTTCTTATGCACGTTCTACCTTCTTTAGACTCTTTTCATTGATGATCAATTGGCTCTTTTGGTTAGGTGCTAAACACTTTTTCAACAATATGAACATTGGTTCCCTCAAAATAGGAGACTATCTTGGTAGACTCTTATAATCTCTTTCTTTCTTCAATCACATAGTTTCTTCACTTCTTTCCCTTTTGGATTTGCTTTAGTTATTTTAATCTCTTGATTCCAGCAATTGGAGCAATATTTTCTGCAACAGACTCCGTTTGCACGTTGCAGGTATAAACAGCTTAATGATGATTTGGTCCAGCTGCAGCTCTTATCAAATGCCATTGACCAAAGCTTGCTTTCTTTAATTTGTATTGCTTCAGGTGCTTAATCAGGATGAGACCCCTCTACTTTACAGTTTAGTTTTTGGAGAAGGTGTGGTAAATGATGCCACTTCAGTGGTGCTTTTTCATGCAATCCAGAGTATTGACCTCTCCCATATTAACTCAAGAATTGGATTACAATTTGCTGGCAACTTTCTGTATCTATTTATCTCAAGCACAATATTGGGTGTTCTTGTAAGTTCTTTGTCCCTTCCTCTTCAAGTGAATCCTTAACTATCTTGTGATCTGACTATTCCCTTCTAATGATTTCCAGTGCCATACTCTTGTCTTCTGCAGGCTGGACTACTAAGTGCATACATGATTAAGAGGCTCTACTTTGGAAGGTTTGTTGCTATTTTTTCGTAGAAGACTAAGCATTAACATGTGTAGAAAGGACACCCTTAATGATTCTAGATGCAGTTGAATAGGTTGAGAAAGGTTCAGGAGTTATTTGTAGTTTCACATTGATGGAACTAAAAGGTACTACTGGTGTGAAAGGAAAGAAAAGAACACAATTAAAGAAAGAAAGAAACACAATTAATCACATTGTAATGTCTCAATGATTGTCTTATAACTCTTGTTCTATCGCAAGGCACTCTACTGATCGTGAAGTTGCTCTTATGATACTCATGGCTTACCTTTCATATATGTTGGCTGAAGTAAGATATCTCAGTACCAATTGGTCCTTTTTTTTCTGGTTTTTTTGCTTCTCCTTCCTAGTGCTGAAATGAAATTTGGCTCCAGATAGGATTCTAACTGCAATGGTGAATCTTTATGGTCTCTTGCAGCTATTCAATTTGAGTGCCATTCTCACTGTGTTCTTTTGTGGGATAGTTATGTCCCACTATACGTGGCACAACGTGACTGAAAGTTCAAGGGTGACAACTAAGTATGTTTAGTTACATGTTCCAGTATGTTGTTGACATTGGCTACAATTCTTTTATTCTAGAGTTTCGGAATATTTGGCCCTTCATCTTCATTGAGGATCAGCAACTATTGCAGGCATGCTTTCGCTACTCTATCATTTGTTGCTGAAATTTTTATCTTCCTTTATGTTGGCATGGACGCCCTCGACATCGAGAAGTGGAAGTTTGTGAGTCATAGGTAATATTCATAGAAAAACATAAGAGACCATTTGCATTCTGATTTTGCTAGAAAAAGGTTAAATATGATGAATTCTTTTTAATACGTAAATTTAAGGGTAAATTTCTGCTCTCTTCTCAGCCCGGGAACATCAGTTGCAGTGAGTTCAGTACTCTTGGCATTGGTTCTTATTGGAAGAGCAGCATTTGTTTTTCCCTTGTCCTTCTTATCCAACTTGACTAAGGCATCACCGAACGAAAAAATCAACATAAAGCAACAAGTACGGGTTCCAAGCCGCTCTTAATAACAAAATTTACCTTTATGAAAGGTTACTGCTTAGATCTCTGTATGGACTTTACTTTGCAGGTGACAATTTGGTGGGCTGGCTTGATGCGTGGTGCTGTTTCTATGGCTCTTGCTTATAATCAGGTAAACGAGAAGTGAGCATTTCTTTTCCTGCACGAGCAAGTATATGTTTTGCTCCTTAAAACTCTAGGGTGATGTCCTCCTTGATTTGAAGTAGTTTCACAATGTGTTCCAATGTCCAACTTTCTTCTAATAAGATGAACTTGCTTCAATTTCCAGACTGTTCCCTGAGATACATGTACACCTCCTGAAGATGATATTAATCGTATCTGCTTTCCTCTGATATATTTGCTTTCATGAAAGCAGTTCACCAGATCAGGCCATACAAAGTTACGCGGGAATGCAATTATGATCACCAGCACAATCACTGTAGTCCTCTCAAGCACAGTGGTAAGAATACCTCTTTATGTCTCTGGAAGCAAATAAGAATGCAACATGATAAGTACCTCCTGTAGGTTTTTGCCAGGACCAGAGCCTGTTGGCTATGACCCTCTTGGGATTCACATGCTCATGCTTAATTCTTAGCCGGCTAAGTGCCTATGCAGATTCTCAGCTTACCGAAGCTTTCTGCTTTACAGGAATATCGTACTTAGAAACATGAACACCCACCCCCTAGTTCAGCACATTAAGCTCGTAAATCTATCTGTAATAAGGAAAATTGTAAAGCTTGTCATGGAGGTTTAATTGTTGCTGTCAACAGGTTCTCGCTAGCCCTAGTTTGTCAATCTTGAGGCCAGGAAGTTTAGTTGCATGTTAGAAAGTAGAAGTGAACATTTAAACGGGATGTTTTGATATGAACTTCAAGAGATCAAGCACCACCTTCTCCATTAAGATTAAAAAAAATTGAAGGAATCGGAAATTGTGATGAATCTTACGTTTTTAGGTACTTAAAGTTGCAATCTTTTCTGCCCTTAAAAAATTCACAAGACACTTAAGTACATCTTCAGACTTGTTTCTTTAGAGACACAAAAGTGTGTAATATGGTTAATCTCTGGATTCTTTCAGGTATTTGGTCTGATAACTAAACCACTAGTAAGGATTTTGCTGCCAATAGGAAAACATACAGCCAGCATGTTCTCGTCGGAACCGTCAAGTCCCAAATCCTTTACCACCCCACTTCTGAATGGACAAGATTTGGAGGACAACTTAGACAACGAAAATGTGCCTAGGCCAACCAGTTTAATGATGTTCCTGAGCAAGCCTTCTCATACTGTCCACCATTACTGGCGGAAGTTTGATGATAGCTTCATGAGACCTGTTTTTGGTGGCAGAGGTTTTGTGCCCTTTGTGCCCGGCTCACCATTAGAGCAAAGTGTTAATCAATGGCAGTAAAGATATTTTCTGAACACATAACAAAAAACTACTAATTCACACAACTTATAGCCAATGCTTGATCAAACAAATGGTTTTTTGACTTGTGGAATTTGTTTATAGTTGAAAGATAGTTTGGAGTGGAGTGGAGTGGAGTGGCAACACCAATTTTTCTGGTCTGCAAATGTGCAGCTTGTGACTTCATGTTCTTGTGATTTTTCTCAAGTTTTTTTTCCCTATTCCCTGTATATATCATTTGTCAACTGAGATTGTAACTCCAAAGAAAGAATTTGAGTGTACCAACAGTGAAAATTTTAAATACGATTACTTATGATACTTCTGATTCCATGTGATTGTTTTGCATTATATATATTTTTGTCTTGCTACACACCACAGAAAAAAATTGTTCTCTAGTCTTTTGTTATCTTTAGTGTGCTTAAAAAGAAAATTCGATTGTTTATGATTTGATGAAGTAAGCAATAAGGTATAACTAAATTGAACAAAAGGATTTTTGAATAGCTGTGGAGAGAGTCATGGAAGGGCATCAGAGAAAGTTCATGTCATCAGGGATAAGAAAGGGATTGAACAAAAGTGAAAAAATTTGTTGAGAAAGCTCATTAAGTTCCAGGAAAGTTGGAACCAAATGCCAATTCAGTAGACCTTACAGGCAAATGGGTAGGGAAAAGATTCAAACGAAAATAAAATGGAGGAAAACTAAACTTGCAAAACAAAATCCATATTCCATTTGTATTTGAAAAACTTTATAATCAACCACTGTCTGAATTTACACCACTCCCCTTGAAGGGAAAGTTTCAACAAGTTCCAGTAAGTCACATCACATTCAAAAAAGAAAAAGAAGAACCAAAAAATCTCTCTATGGATGAATAATGTATCCAAGTGCCAGGCTGATCAGACCAACCATACAAACGTACAGCAGGGGAAAACCCACCTGAATTCTTCTTGGCGCAGTCTTTATCCTTAAAACATCCTGCAAATACGTAGATCCACAATTAGATTGACAAATGCATTGCTTCACATATCACCTGAACTTGAGTGAAGTGTAAGAATATTATTTTTATCAACTCAAGCGAAATTCCGAGTACATTAAATTTGAATGCACATACATGGCACGGCCTATCCAAAGCAGAGCAAAGAATGACTTACTACTTCATGTTTTATGCTATCCTTTTCTCTGTTTGCCATGTCTCTCTCATCAGTTAGTTTCACGATAATTTGATTAGCCTGAACAACCAAAAAGTATATCAGAATGAAATTGATAAGTCACCTGAATATCAATAAGGAAATTCTCTCCTCCAAAACCAGTTTTCATTCATCCATTTCAAGGTCAACATGGAAGCTACATGAATCGGGAAATCTGCATCTTCTACATCCGTCAAAAGGTTTTAAAAATTGAGTGAACAGAACCTCGTTCTGCATAAATCTTTTATTTAAGGTAGAACTCAGAATTAGAGGGAATATTCCTAAACAGAATTAGAATGGTAAATAAATGGACCTCTTTAAGTTTTGAATCAATGTCATAAAGCTTGTGTTTCAACTCCTCAAATTCTTTTATCAATTTCGACTGCAATGTGTACATTTTCGGCTCCCCATTATCAAGCATTCTTGACTGATCATCCTTGGCTAGTCTCAAGTCTTCAATATCCTTGGCAGTACCAATGCCCAAAACATCCTCAGATAACTGATGCAAGGAGAAAATTTACCATATCAGTGTCCTGGAACTTGATCCTTGTTTCCAATCAGAATGAAGCAAGATAACCTACTGGAATCGGAAGTTGTCACAAAAATATTGATGACAGATATAAGAGTATAGTGTTGCTCATAAATGGCAGGTGTCAACAATGCAGATCCATAGCAAGGTATAAACTTCAGGCCAATAGAGCCGGGAAGTGAGGGCAGTGGTGGGAATTAAGGGGTGGAAACAGAACTTTTTAAGATTGCATCTTACCCTAATAAGTGGAGGTATATTTTCAATTCCATTTGATAGCTTATCTCCTCGTGCGGATGTGTTATAACATGGATCTTTCTTGAATTCTCCGTTGTTTGGAATAAGAACCGGTGACTCGGATGGATTAACAAGAAATACCCTGAGTTTTATCTCTTCAACATGTTTTCCTACGCCTTTAGAGAACTGCCAAAGTAAAGAAGGCTGTAAGAAGTTACAATGAAATCTGAAACAAAAAGTAATTCCAGATGCTAACAATTAAAGAAACCTCAACAAAAATAATGGACATCTTACCATTTCTGATGTAACACTTTCTTCAGTAGTGCCGTAGGGAACAACAGCACTTTGAATTAAGAATTTATCTTTGCAATGTAAATTTGGTGGAGCTACCCTCTCAGCTTGCATTACAACTGCAATGATCCGAGTGCGAAAGAAGATTATTTTATCGGTAGTCAAAGTCAATTTTGGAGAAAACAGAAGAATTCATCCACCTGATTCCAATAGTCTTAAGTAGTATGGTGTAAAAGGAGATATGAGATAACTCTAATAGCCATGTACCTGTGAAATGGCAACTTGTCTGGGGTTTGATAACACCAACATTTGGCCGCACACAGTATCGTTTTGGAGATGTAGTCTTCACCTGCCATACATTCTGACTACTTAAACATGCTTGATCACTTCCTCAAAATTAAGCCTCTTTATTCTTAAAAATCATTCCCCTGATTATTATATATTTGAATCTTAGCCAATGGTAACTGAAAGTATCCCAAAAAAAAGCAGCAAAATAGAGGGCAGGAGGAGGGAGAAGAAGCCTTTATTAGTATGCTACACAGTTAAAGCATTGAAATTGCCATACCTTGAAAGCAACATACTGATCTGACCTATTGAAGAGCATAACCGAGCACGAGCTTTGTTTCTTCAACTCAACTATAGAGAGAAAAGCGGAGTTTGTAAGTCAAATTACTGGTCAACAAATTTGCAAAGATTCATGCTAATTCTGAATAAATCAATCCCTACATTCCCATCAAAGGAATTTAATCCTGGAGTGAACTTAGCAGTTTTTAACAGTCCATCCATCAGAGAAATTGTATGATATTACTACACCTTGCAATCCAACTTAGCCATATTCAAACCTTTTCATCTCTATCCATCAATTTCTCTGTTCATTTAAAGATTTAGTTTCTGTGAATTTTGGTCGTATAATAGAAGAAAAGATACATCCATCCTATAAAAATCATGTCTTGGCCCACCAAATTGAAGCAATCCAAAAACCCAGTTGATATCTACTTCAAACAATCAAAACAACACTAATGGGATCTTTCGTTCTTGTAAACGTTACCACTTATTGCAACAGCTCTCTTAAACACCACCATGAAAGAAAAAAGGCATCAAGATTGCCAAAGATTGTTGAATTGGAACACTAAAACTTACACGTAAACCTGAGTTCACTGGGTTGGATATTTAAGAGCTCCATCGCCATGACACTTTCTCTAAAACCCCAGAAAAAAAACACACACAGAAACGAAGAGATTAGAGCGTGAAACTCATATCAAAACCAGTAAAAAAAACAAAGAAGGAAACAATCATACAATCTAACCAAGTATTCAAAAGGCTTCAGCTTGAGCTCGAGGGAAGAGAGAAGGAGATCAGAGGATTATGAAAGAAGGAAAAGGGTATGGTAGTTAAGAGGAGAAATTGTTGTTGGGGCGTTGGTTACGGTGGTCGCAAAGTGAGACAGTGACACACATGAATGGGAGTGAGTGAGAACAAGCTGGCGGTTGTAACAGTTGGTTGCCGTTACATTTTTATTCTTTTTTTTTACTTTAACTTTTTCATGAATTAATTATTAAGCAAACATTTTTTTATAAACAAATTATTAAGTAATATAACACAGTACTATAGATTAATTTTTTATTGAATTAAAACAATTTGAAAATACAACTGATTAAGAATGATAAATCTTATTTTTAAATAACAATACCCCGTATGAATGTTGCTGATATGTAAAATCTAGTAATTAAAAGAGAGATTGTTTTAATAAATCTTAATTTTAGTTAAATTAAATTTATTTTAAAAATAAAATATACTATTTGTTTCATTATATTGAAATTATAAAATAAAGAAGGAATATTATTTAATAATTTTTTGTTTAATCTATCAAAGATTCCTCTTTTCATAATTTTATAAACTTGTTTACTGAAAAAATTTGTAAAAGAATTTTAATGTTAAAAAGATTCTGAAATTTATATTTTCCTAATAAAAAACTAAAATTTGGTGACTTTTTTTGTTTTTAATGAGTAAACTTAAAATCATAAAATAATTATATTTTACTAAAAATACAATAATATTTACTAACAATATTTTTAAAATAATTATGATGATAATATTTATAATTAAGAAACAAATTATATCAAAATTATGTACTTTGAATGTAAAATAAAAATACATTTTATTTACTTAACATTTGATATATATATATCAAATGTTATATATATATATATATACATAGTATGGATTTCTTATCTTTTATTTTTAATTTTTTACATTTTATGTATGTTTTTTTAAATGAACAGGTCTGCACATCCATTTACAATTTTGTAATATCATTACATCGTATTGCATTTGGGTCTACTAAAAATAGTTTCTCTATTATGTAAGGGTTGTACTATCCGATCTTTTCAAAAAATACCGTTTTCTGTCATTTTTAAATAAAAATAGTTAACCAAATAATGCCAATTTTAAGGACATTTAATTGTTTCTTGTTGTATATTGTATAAATAATAACTTACTAAAAGGGTTTGGTGTAATAATTGAGTTCATTTATTTTTAATATCAATTTTATAATTCAAAATATTATCAAAAGTAAAAAAAATTTAATTTTTCATGTAACATGAATCAAATTATAAATCTCAAATCCATCCTTAAAAACTTATAAATTTATATTAATGTTAATTGTATAACTTTTATTATTTTAATATGCATAATTTTAAATTTTATTGTTAACTTTTTTTACCATATTGCTTATGATAATATATGAATTTTTTGTCTTTATAATTATAAAATGAAGTTATATTTAAATTTAAAATTTAAATTAAAAAATAAGTTAGTAAGATCCTTATAACTTTTAAAATATAGATATAAAAATATTTTAAATTTTCTTTATACATTTAAATAAAACGTTAATTATGTGAAAGCCCAAAAAGGACTCTAATTAGGCCAAAAGCCCAAAAAAAGAACCGAAACGTCATAGGTTTAACACTTTCAGTCTCTCCCTCTCCCTCTCCCTCTCGTAGTTCTTTGTTTCTTGTAGCTTGCTCATCAAACAGACGCAGATTTCACTGTCCATGTCGTCTTTTAAGCAGGCCCAGGTAATAACAGCCTTTGCCCATGCCGTTTCTTGTTCTATAATCCCCAATTCTTCGTAAAGGTGTTACTTTTTGGTCCTAAATTTTGTAGCTATGCTCATTTCTTTTTTTGGGTAGTAGTTTGAGTGCTGCAAGTGGGTATTTGTGTACAATTGTGTCTTGATATTGAAGATTTTGTTTCTGAAAAAAAAAAAAGTTACCCACTTAAGCAATCTGCAGGATACATGTTGTTTATATCCTTCTATGCAATTATGATTACTAATCATAAGCTTCTCAAAAACGGAGGATACCTATGGTTTGTGTAGTTTTATCTTTTTGCCTTGTTCAGAGGTCCTTAATAAAAGATACTTGCTGTTTTTTATACCCTTTTTATTGCTGTGAATGGGTTGTCTGTATAATTGTGAATGGATATGGATTTACTTTAGAAGAAATCATACCCTTCTCAGGAATGAAGGATAATTTGTATATTATTATCCATTTTTCCTTGCTCAGAGAGCATTTAGGCACTTAACTTTCAGTAAGGCCAAGACAGCTGGGAGGAATTCCGCTGGTCGTATTACCTCGTTTCACAGAGGGGGTGGAGCAAAGAGACTAGGGCGAGTAATTGATGTGAAACGGAATGTGCCTTGTATTGGTGTTGTAGAGAGGATAGAATATGACCCAAATCGATCTTCTAGGATTGCTTTAGTAAGATGGATGGAGGGTTTGCACAACGACGCAAAAAATGAGAAGAAAGTTCCTACAAAAGTAGACACTGCTCAGACGAAAGAAGAATCTGCACCACGACCTAAGATCCTTGATCCTGCGTTGCCACAAGTACGTGGCCTTTTTGCTGGGAAGGTGGATCAAAGAAAGGTGGCGGCCACAATGAGGACCCTATTTTCATCTGGTTCATTGCCCAGGAAGGTACTTTACTTCTCTTGAAGGCTAATCTTGAAAAACTTGATATTGTATTGTATCGCTAAAGTGCATTTAACATTTTAAAAAAGCTAAAATGCTGATGCATTGTAATTATAAATTCTTTTTCACGTCCCGTACTTCTTGAAAATGGGAAAAACTCTGGTGATAATATTTATTTGAACACTGATTCTCTTCAGTTTAAAATTTCAATATAATAATTTATTGGATATTTCAGGGGGAATTCCTATAGGTATAATGTAAACTGGTCTCTTAAATTGTGGTCTGGCCGTAGATTCATAGGTGATTACTGTTTGAGCAGGTAGCTGGTGGTAAAATTTCTAGCTCAAATTCTCGTTCATTATTGGTTGACGGAAGATGCTTCCACTCTTATGCATTACATGCAGCTTCGTCCTAAATTCAAGACTCCTATGTGGTATGTTTCTTTTGTCCACGATAGTCTGTGAATTTCTTTTGCATGGTAATAGCTGCTGATTTCCTATGGCATTTTGTTGACATTATTACCGATTTCTCGGACTTGTGCAGTTATGTTTCTTAATTCTACCAATGTCCTCAATTTGCATATCTCAATTGCAATATTGTGTATAGAAGATCAGTATTTATATTTATAAGCAGCAATAGAGTATCATAGCCTGCAGTAGCACTCCTATATTTTTCATCCGGGCCTAACTAGACACGGTAAGGAAGCAAGTGGGGTGTCTAGAAGATTATGATATAACTGTAAAATCAAACTTTACCATACTCATATTTTCCTGCTCTTCTGGATCAGATCATGGCTTGGCTTGTTTTGGGTTCTTAATTACTGTTGGAACCCAAAATGATCAAGTAGAACATCCATGTAATATAGAGCTATTCTGAATCTTTGATCAAGTATTGTTAAGCTCTCCCTTGATTAGATTCTGCTACTTATGTGATTTAAAAATAATAATAAATCAGTGAAATGTACTTCTCCATATCTTTATCATGCTCTTATTCAAAGAATTTAATACTAGCTCCTGACATGTTTCGTGAAAGTTTATGATTCTTTTGTTTTTGGTGCTTCCGTCATTAGATTCTGAACATGTAAGCAACTGGGGACTCTAATGGACAGGAGGCAGAATTTGGAATCAGATTGGAAGAAAAAGTTCCTGGATGGTTGTTGCCAGCACCGAGAAGTAGGGAGCTGAGACAGCTAGTGTTGGAACCTCGGTTCCATGCCCACTTTATATGTTTGGTAGTCTAGTGACTGGTGGAGTGGCTTTTCACCTTTTTCACGATTGCTTAATTCGTGTGCATCCTGGTTATACTTTTTTGTACCTGTGTTGTTCTATTATTAGACTCCAATTTACCATGAAGATGTAATTCAGTTACCATTGGTTCCGATTTCTCCCTATTTTGCATTTTTTGAACTTAATCGTATTATGAAAAATAAGACAAAAGCAAAATCTTCTAATTCAGGTCAAATATTCTGAATACCATGAGAATAGATTTCCCACAATTTCTTGTCTTACGATGTTTTGAGTTAAGTGCTATATTGCTTGCTATTTTTGTCAAGGCTTGCACGGAAGCCATCTCTTTTCTCATTCAGATTGCATACCAGATTATTACCCACCGCATGATTGAATGGATTGCTTGATTTGTCATCTTCAAATAAGATCTGTGAGAATTGTCAAAATGGAAGGAATTATAGGTGTTTTTTTTTTACTATTCATAGTAAATTTCAGGTTCCGATAGCTCAGATAGATCATATTGGTGCAAGAAAAAGAGTGTTGAAGCTTGGTGTTGACATAGTTCTTGGTGCTAGGTTGCTTGCCCGGAACAATCACTTTTGGGTAAGCATTGACAGAACATGTTGCTTTGTGGCTTTAGGTGAATGGCTACTTCATGATTGCTGTAATTGGTACTGTCTTATTGTTCATAAACCACCAGAGATCATAATGAAAGAATCTGCGGACCTTGCACGAGAAAGTACAGACATATTCTTGTTGATTGTTTTTTTCGTGGAGTGGCAATATCCCTCATATCATTCCGATCGAAAGGTCGGCTTGGCAAACTCTCGGGAAGGCTTTGAAATGAACTCTCAAGTTAGAAGCTTCTCTATGTAGGAATGAACTATATATAGCAAAAGCAAATTCAAAATTTCAGACTTCTATGTTTAGTGTGGGTAAATTTTGGTTCCTTTGAAAATACAAATCCTAATCTCAAACATCTTTACATATTGAATAATAAGTCAGAGATTCTAATCTTACACTTCTTTACAGCTGTTGCTGTTGATATTTGAAAACAATATACTGTCTAGGTGTTCCGCATGATTGATATGAAAAAGTTGAGCATCTTTTCTGACTGTAGTATTACCTTGATGTATCATGGAGGTAATAGGAAAAGGACAAATCTCTTCACCTAATCAAATATTATTTCATTAAAGCAATTATTAGTTGACATGTGACAGGTTTTCAAACAGATTGTCACCAACTACTCAATGCCCCTCTTAGTGTGCCTCACATGATGTTGAAATAGAAACAGTCTTGTTTCCTTACTGGATATGGATCAAAAACATGTGGCTCCTTATCTTACCCAAAATCTTAGTCAGAATTTGCAAAAGGGCATAACTCAAGAGAGGCAAATGGCATTTCCTAGCATCACACAGTATGGTACCAGGTTCTCTGAGGATACACGTAGTATGATAATCACATATTGTGTTTACTAGTAACAACACAACAAATGAGAGATCAAGATGGGAGTAGAGCAGATACTACCAACCTAATACAACCAAATCTTGCAGTCAAGGAAATAGCTGCATTAACCAATATGCTGTACAAACAAGAGCAAGAACTGAGCTCACTAAACCTGGAGGTGGTGCTGAGGAAGCAGGGAATGGTTCTTTGGGGGGAAATGCAGAATCAGGCCCTGCTGCAACCGGTTCGCCCTGGTCGGGATTAGGAGGGCTTGGATTGGAGGGAATGGTGGGCATGGAAGATGCAGGAGAAGGTAACTTACCACCAGGAGAAGGGAGTAATGGAGCAATATCAGGTGACAATTCTTGGAAAGGAAATGTAGTAGGGGAACTTCTTACCAATGCTGGCAAGCCTGAGATAGTACTGAATTGGGAATTTAGCTTAGTGGTGGATGAAGAAGAAAGAAAAGGAAAGAGCAGTAAAGACATGATTGGTAATAAGGGAAGCCAAAAGGAGGCCATTACAATGATGAACAAATCAATGTCCCACTGAATATATATATATAATGAGAGTAGTATATTCTACGACGAAAACAAACAAGTGACAATTTGAGTATATAAAAGTTTTTGGTGCATATTATATTATAATGGAGATTCAAATCTTCTATGCCATATTTCCAGTGCCATATGTTCCAAACAATATTCAATCATACAATAATTGAGAAAGAGAAAAATTAGATGGGTTAGATGTTACTGACGAGAAAAAGGCATAGGTGATTTGAAGCATTACCTTATAACGGAATCTTTTCTTAAAGAGTGACTAGTACGGGGCCATAAGTGGGGCAATGTACCACGTGTCACATGATTAGTGAGGAATGATGAGAAAATGCAAGTTGCAAGTTGGTGTGTCGAGAAAAAAGACAAAAGATTAGTTGAATCTTGTTTTGATGTATAAAACCATGGTTTGATTTTCCTCCGTGAATTTAGGGTCCCTTTTTTTTTCTTTGATTGGATTTTAACCTGTAAAGTTGAGCTATAGAGTCTTGTGAGCGAAGTTGTGAACATTGTAGATACAGTGTCCATTAGTATCGAATTATGTTTTAAATTATAAAATAATTTTTTATTAACTTTTTATATAATTAAAATTTTAATTTTTTTTGTTATGATTGAAATTGAAAAATTTTCTCAAATTTTTAATTCATTAATGTAAAATATTATATACTTTTACAATTTAAGCTTTTAAATTTTCTTAATTTATAAATTTAATCTGGTATTTTTAATATTTTAATGTATTGAGTAGTATAACGTCAAAAATTGTCTAATGCAACTTAATATGGTAATTCAGTATAGTATAATAAATGAATTAAGTAAATGATTATTACTTTAATAGTCTTCATAGTCACTCTAGTCAATGTTATCTAAAATATTCTTGCATATTAATAAATGATTATAAATGCATGAATAATTTCGACAATCACGAGGATTACCAAAATAATGACTAAATTACACGATTTACTGATGGGGCGGCACTCATTTCATCATTTGAACATTGTATATACCCTAAAATTATATGCTGATAAAGAAACCTCCTATCGGCAAATTCAAAATGATCGTGTTTCTTATCTGCGATAAGAAGAGATTCCTATGCACCCGTATATATCTGAGACCTTAAAGGAAATATTAGGGGAAAATAATTGCTTAATTACATGCTTATGATTTGTTACAGAACAAGATTCTTCAGTTTAAGAAATTACAATTCAAATCTATTAAATAGGTAGGAAAATTTGCCTTTTACCCGGAATAGAGAAAGCTGGTATCCTGATCGATGAACGGCGGCCAAACCTTGTAGTATCTGCAAATAAAAAGAAAACAAATTAGTATGAACTACTGAGTACAAAATAATAGGATAAAGAAACAAGCATTGCAACCTTCAGGAGATCAGCGGCATCGAGGCAATAGCTGTAACTCTGAGGCAGCAAGTAAAGCAGCATGGGCTAAATCAGGGTTGCCTGAAGTTTTAATCTCTGAAGTAATGAGTTCAATTCTTGAAATTTCGTGTATTGAGATCGACAATATCATTGCATGTGATAAATATTGCCTACAAGAATATCCAAGAGCATGAAGCATCCTCTGCAAAATCAAGTGAGGGAGACCCTTGTACCATCGCTCAAGGATTACAGTAACCTTTGGAAGGTTAGTAAGAAAACCAGTTGTGGCTTCCCTTGGAGCTGCCTTAAGCAATAATATTACACACTCCGAAGCTATATCTGCAACGTTTGCTTCACCAGACCCACTCAACTCGAGTAACACACCGACATTACTGCCAAAATCTATTATATCTTTAACGCATTGCTGTTGATCAACAACAAAAGTTATATCAGAAGAAGTATCATTCAGAAGTGCAGGTTTGTTTCTGTAAGCAAATCCTCTTTTGTTTCCAACCGAGCGCAGAAGGAAAGCTCTGCACAGCCCAAGAGTTGGCTCCAGAAAATCTTCCATGTCTTTTGCGTAGGCAAACTCCAGAAGATTTCCAATCCTCCTGACAACTCTCAGTTGAGAAAGTAACTTGGGTTCCATTTCAGGAGCTGAGGCCAGGGCCAGGCATAGCTTCACATTATTTACATTTGCAGTTGACAAGTCACCAAGCAAAAATTCAAAGCACTGTGAGACTGTCTTCAGATGCAGAATATCGGAAAGTTTGATGTAATCAAACTCCATCAGCATCACTAGAAGCTTTTGAGCATACGTGGGAATGGGCTCCTCATCATCAATGAAAGTTGGGTAGAGTGGCAAGAAACGAGTATTGGATATGGACTTCAACTCCGCCACCATTTGCCCATTTTTGGAAGGCTCATTCAAGAAAATCACTATCACATCAAACAAAATTTTGAGGCACAAAAATCTAGCATCACCATCCTTGTTACCTTTATAAACAGCAGCTAGACTTGGGAGAATTTCACCAGTAAATATAATGGGGCTCGAAAGAATCAGAGGAGGTTCCTCAACTACAGACTCCAGAATTCGAAGAAGAGTTATTTGGAAATCATCTCTGCCCTGAGAAATATCAAAAAGAAGACAATTTATTACATCAATATATCAACTTTGTGTAAGGAATGAAACAATGAACTAAGAAAACTAATCTGATAATATAAAAGCTTTTCTATTTCTAATGTAAAAAATTAGAAGCTCAATACGAAAGAAAATGACATCAAATGAAAATTTCATGATTGATAACCACCTGAAATGGTGTCTCCACAGCTTTGACTAAATTTGCCAACTGCTGCAGCACTTGATGATTCACTACCCTGTGCTTAAAAGTCGAGCTCCCAAGGAGATGAAGAACAACAGGAAATAAATGCATATTTGTCTTTGAAGCAACTCGGCTGGTAATGGCAGACATATGCCCCTGGCGTCTGCCTGCCATCATTTGATGTACATCACCACTTATAGTGTCCAGCAAGCTTGGAATGGTAGAAGCTACAGTCTGTGCGAATGCATCTAAACAGTGTTGCAGATAGCTGTCCTTTTCTTTCGCTAGCCTGTCTACTGTAGAAAGTAACCTGGCATTGCAAAAAAAGTGTGGTAGCCACCTCCGACCATTCTTACAAAGGAGAGCCATGAGCATAAGTGCTTTACCCCTTAAAACCTCACTACCCTGCTCAGTAAGAGATGAAAGACTTGGGACAAGATGTTTATCCTCTGCCAAGTGCAAAAGATGCCTTCCAAAATTTGTAAACAAATGGCTTCCAAGCATGGCCATGTTTAAAAGGTTCAAACTTATTTGCTGTTCACGTGGACTGCCCTTTACTAGGGAAGATGCTGTGTCCTTAAAAGAAAGTTTCTCTAAGATAGATTGAATTGTAGGAGGATTGAACCGCGCAAGCCGAACCAAACAAGATCCTGCTGTAAGCCTCATGCTCTCCTGTTTCCCTATTGCTCTATATATATAACACAGATTACTAATAATATCCTGGCTAGTGAAACGAGCTACCCAGTTCCCTCCTTGACTGCAAATGTTTTCAATTGTTCTTAATGCGTATAGTTGAGTCATATCATCCTCTCCTTTCCGTAAAACAGATGATACTAATGAAATCAATGAGTTTGGAACCTGGCCACAAATAAGAACATAATGCAGATGAAGTACGTGAAGACAAAGGTAAGGAATACATAAAACACACAACAGAGTTCCAAAGTTAAGAATGCGCTAAGCACTATCAGATATGTCTTTGACAATTTAATGACTTGAATGTATTTACCAACAAGATACTTATGCATGTAAGTAGGAATCTTACTTGCCAGCCAACTGTTGATCGGCTATCCTTTGAAGGAGATTCTGGTGGAAGGTTATCTCTACTCTGGTCACTCTGGGTGGATATGTAGAATAGCAACTCACCTAAAGCAGCCATGGAAAATCTCCTCACTTTATCCTGATTGTCTTTGAGGGCATCAGAAAGGGCACCTAAAATTCCAGAATTTGCCAGATCAACTTTGATAAAAGTAGAGTGACGAATCAGCAGGCCAATTAATGAAGAAAGTTGAGCACGCAGAGCTGAAGCCTTGGACAGTCGGAGCATTTTGACAAGCATGAGCATTACTGGACCATTTGTCAGGATGTTCGCTGCATCAGCATTGCTGCTCAACATCTCCAGGTATCTAACCACAGTCTGCTTTTCTCCAATGCTAGTGTTACCATTAAAAGTGTATACAATTCTATTGGTGATTGTCTCTAGCTGTTCCTTAGACATCTTTACAAAGTCAGCTGGTTGCATTCGCTCAAAAGGAAGAGACGGAAATACATCTGATATTTTGTCAGCTTTTCTGCTGGGCATCACAGGTCTGACTGAGAGATCAGAATGATGCCAAAGTACCTCTGACAGGCTGCTGGGTGACTTTGAAGAATCCATATTAAGAGCTGAACCTAATGCTTCTTTAGTTCTTGGAGTCTTTAACTGAGGACTGGCACTGGGTGGGGTTGCAGTCACATCAATATCTTCTGGTGGCATGTCCTGATCATTAGTTTTTGATTCATCCAAAACAGGCATATTAGCTTCAGAAAAGTTCTCAAGTGGATGCATATTATTTTCGACCTCTTCAGTCAGCCTGATACCGTTATCAGATGTATTAGGTTCTTCATGTGTCTCATCTTCTGCGCTCTCTTCAAAATCAAGTTCCATATCAGTGTTCTCAATTTTGACCTCAGAATCATTCTCAGAGCCACTAGGCAAAGGCCTCCTATAGTTTTCCTTTTCATTCTCCCTCTGTAAGTTTGATTTTGCTATTCTTGACAACCTTAGAAGATTAACCCGCCTGCTAGCACTGGAAGCTTCTTTCTGCCTGTCCTCAACTACCCTACCAGATGCCTTTTCTTGTGGTTTCCTACCAACCGCTTTACCCTTACTAGGAGTCTCCTGACCTCTTGGTCCTACTAAAGAGTTCTCATCCCGCTTTGGAGTCCCTTTCATGTCCTTTTCCCGATTCTCATCCCGTTTCGGAGTCCCTTTCACGTCCTTTTCCCGATGCTTAGGAGGAGTTCTGTTCTGTACAGATCTGTCTCCATTACGCTCTGAAAGACAAGGCTTAGCATAAAGTTCAATCATGTTATCAAAAGCAGGCTGAGGAGGTAAGGGCACTGGCGCAATTTTAGTTCTCCAGAAAGCATGTTCGCAAAGCTCAGCCCATTGTATTCTTTCAGCAGGATCTTTCACCAATAGAGAATTTATTAGATTGGCAAAAGCACGACTTGGATTTCCAGGGAGTGGTGGAGTTTGATCTGTGAGGATGGACTTCACTAGCTGAGTGAATTCTTTCCCCAAAAATGGAGGCCTACCAGTATAGCACTCATAGAGTACACAACCAAGGGCCCAAAAATCTGACGCGTATGAATGCACACCTCCATCATCAAATAGCTCAGGAGCCATGTAACTCGGCGTTCCACGCTTAGCTTGTGGCAACTATAGAAGTATATAAGCACAGAGATCAAATAAAAATATAAGGGGCAACTAGCAATGGTGATGAAATTTCTAATAAAACCAAATATGAGATCTGAAGTGTGACAACAGTTCAACAGCCTACCATGGAAGAAGGGGTTTTAGATATGTCACTCAATTTTCTTGCCAATCCAAAATCACATAGCTGCAAAGCAAATACATGTATGAATGTCAGCTCAAAAGCAATCAAAAGATAATTTATATGAACATAGAGGACCAGAATACTAGGTACCTTTGTATGACCATTTTCATCTAAGAGAATGTTTGATGGCTTCAAATCACCATAAATAATTCCCTTGGAGTGTAGGAATCTGATGTTTAACAATAATAGAAAATAACTGAGTCTATTCATTGCGGAGGAAGAAATGTGAATGGCAACGAGATTTCTTACTGTAAAGCTCTGACTAGGTCTTGCGCTAGACCATGAATTGAATCTTCAGGTAGCTTACCATCCTGCAATGCCAAAGTACCAATTTGCAGATACCAATTATGTGCCTAGTGTAATAAATGGAAGCATAAATTTCCATATTTTGGCATATAAAAAATGATATCAGAGGTTCTGACATGATACATAAGTGAAAATAAGCCTAAACGTTTGTTGAGCAATTTACGAAAATTGCTAACAACCCAGACCTTCTCCCCTGCTGACATTTGAAGATAAGCTACACAAAACAACAATTCGCATAACCAAAACTTCTAAGTATGTGAACATGAAACGATCGCAAGAGATACATCAAAAAATACGCCAGATGCAGCAACACAGGGCATTGTTCCTGATGTGTACTTGCCACGAATGCAGTAATTCATGATATCATTGACAGCATCAAACATGGCTAAGAAATTCTGTGACCCCGGACATGCCAAACAAATGCAAGTGATTATGAACTCCTACTTAGTGCAAGTTATACCTGTCGCAATAGCGCCATGAGGTCTCCACCGACACAATATTCCAAAACTAACCACAAGTGAGCAGAGGTCTCGTACCTATTCACGAGTTGCATTAATTGAAAATCCAACCAAGAAAGAGACAAGGTATTGAAAGCGGCTTTTAAATTAGCATCAACATTGGGACCAAATGCACAATACTATTCCTTACCAAGAATAGAACTTCAGTACATTTTGATGATCCAAGGAATGAAGCATCCTCACCTGCAAGCAATATCAGCAGATAGCATCAGTTCACTAAGTAGAAGTTACTAAAACAGGCAATGCTCGTAGCGTCCACAGCAAATGCAAATTGGTAAATTTTTAACTAATTAGTCGGAAATCTAAGTAGAAGTTATTAGTAAACGGGGAGTAGCCATTGCATTCCATCAATAACGCATTCGATTTCATTGATGAAGCATAAATTTCCAGAATCAGAAAAAAGTGGTTCTCGAAGCTTACTTCGTGAAGAACCTTGCTCTTTTGCGACTTATCGACGCTCTTAATGGCGAAGTACTCGATCGTCTTCTTCTTCCTCCCCTTATACACAGTCTACGCACCAATTGAGATAAGATTAACAGACATTTAAAGATTAGGAAACTTGAAGAATAGGAAGAAGAAACTAAACCGAAGAGTGAAGTTACCGAGTGTTTTCCGCGGCCGATGGCTTCGTATATGTGGTAATGGTTCATGCTTCTGGCCAATGTAGCACTGTATGAGGCTGTGTTTCACAGCAAGAGATCGGAGATCGGAGTCGGAAAGTAGATAAGAGACTAGAGTAGAGAGAGTGTACGTTGGGCGGGATACAAGGCTGAATTGGAAATTAAAACCGAAACTACGATAAAAACATATCGGGGATTGTCTTATTCTCGCGTCCAAACGGCAGACGCGATGAAATTTGAATTTCTTGCGAATAGATGAATAAGAAACTGTCACGTGACTGGCGTGTGCTTTCAGGCCCAAGTTAACTGGGCTAGTTTAATTTAAGTGAGCCCAACCCCTAAAATAACCTATTTTTAAAAATTTGTGTATGACTTTTTTTTCTCACGAGGTGTTCTAGGAGGGTCCCAATTATGGGAAAATACTTTAAGCAATCTACTCCTAAATTAATCCTTGCTCGAGTCGGGTAGGTCCCTTGCAGGAGACAAAGCCCTGGTCCCAACACACTGTTTGGTTACCGTCTTCAAACGTGAGGACGAATGACGAGGACAGAAAAGTTCTGTCCTCCGACGTGTTTGCTTACCGATGACAGAAATTTTTGTTCCGTCCTCAGAGGACGAAGACAGAAATTTCTATTCTTCTCAAAACTGAAGTAGGAAAATTCTTGTCCTATGAACAAGAATTGGAAATGTCAAAAATAGGCTCATCTTTTCAAACCTAACACCAATAATAATATTAATTAAGGTTTGGAAAGATGAGACTATTTTTTACA